>SNQJ01S0025832.1:52640-87576 GCA_010110895.2 Picea sitchensis
AAATTCAGTGAATTTTGAAGATATAATTTTCACCATCAAAATCTAGTCTAAGTCCAAATCTTTATGGCTTAGATGTGAGGGTGAACTTTTTTTTTTCCAAAAAAAATGCACTTATATTAATATATATAATTTACAATCGAGATCCCAGTTCAAACTGAAATATCTGATCCTCTCCACCTCCCAATTGGGGAAATATACAATACATACCAAAGTTAGAAGGTAAAGTGTAACTGTACATCAAAAAGTGGAAAGATAACCCCATCTTCTCCCAAACAAGGAAAGAAACCAGACTCCCTGCAGAGTCTCAAAACTAGACACCAGAGATCAAAAGGAGGATAATAGTTGACATTTAACTGTAAAAAAAAAAACTTTACCAGAGTTTGAGTGACAAAATGGGACCTAGGTGTCCATCGATCACCTGGGAGTAAAAAATATTACCCTCTTGTAAGTCTATAGCACTTTTTGAAAGAGTATCCATCTGTTGATTAAACTCTATAAAGACATGGGTGAAACAAAGAGACATGAAACCTTTCACTAGTTCTTTAACCCTCTCTTTCCAACAATGTAAATTGAGAATCTGTAGTTTCCCTCTCTGATTTAACCAGTCAATAACGATTCTCGAGTCTTTGAAAACTTGAAGATCCTGAATATGTAGTCGGGTTGCTACTGTAAGAAGCGCCCAAACCCCCAAAATCTCAACTCTATTGTTTGTACATGATCCACAGTTTAGAGTCCATCTAAATTATGTATGTTCATCTATCCTAATAACACCTCCAACACTACCTTTCATCTCACGATCCTAAGCAGGTCCATCAAACCACCCAGTTGTTGTTCCCCCATCAAGCACTGGAGGAAGGCGAGATAATCGTGTTGGATGGCTTCTAGCATGAGGAAGGTCTATGCTACCAAGTATCCTTTGAAAAATCAGATTAGTGGAGGGCCGACCATAATCAAAGAGTACCTTGTTGCGCTCCAGCCAGATATTCCAGCGAAATATAGCTGGAAAATGAGGAAAGGATGTACATGAGTTTGACTAATCAAGAAAAAAAGCCTCAAGAGTGGCTCCCCCCATCTAAAGTTTAAGTTAAGAGAGTGAGTTACTTGTAACCAAACCTGTTGAGGGAAGCTACAATGGTTCATAAGGTGTAATGTTGTCTCTTCCTCCTATGAGCAAAGGCCACAAATGCTTGGCCCATACCATCCCCTTCACTGAAGATTATCCTAGGTTAGGATCCTATCTTCCATAAGAGCCACATAAAAAGTTTTATCTTAATCCCAAGATCCCAAGACCAAAGTCTTTGATGCCACCAATTGCTACTGTGTAACCAGAAATTACTAGATATAACCACATATGCATTTTTTGCAGAAATGATACTTGATCGGTCATCCCCAATCCAAATGAGTGTAGTTGGTATGTCAGTCAGTTCAATGCCTGAAGCTATTAAAGCTCTATAGAAATGATTCCATTCCGCAACATCTGTGCCTAAAAACCCCAACACTTCACTTGTTTTCCACTGCGCCAAAACAATTCTGGTCCTGTGTATAGATGAACTTACTTCTTATAGATGCAACAACTTTATGTCTAACATTTATTAGATATACTTAGTGAAATGGATCTAATATATTTGATGTATATATGTTTGGGATATTTTAAATCTTTTAATGATTTGGTAGCATAAATGAGGACCTTATGTTCCATCAAATACGAGTACACCGACTCTATTTTATACATGGCATGAATTAAACTGAGAAAGGCGGTAGTCCCATATAAAAGTATCAACATTTTTGGAACAAGATTTTCTATAAATCTGAATTTGATTAAAAATAAAATAGTTTCGGTATAAATAATAATAAAAAAAATCGAAGTGTTTTAAGTGATAAGACTATAATTATATTTATATTAAATTTATATAATTTTAAAAATAAACCACCAATTCCACAATTCCAAGGTGGAAACTTGCAAACTACTTACTAGAAAATCATGTAATAAAGCAGCACTCGGTGTACCATAAGATTCGATTGAGGATTGAAGTTGTTTTTAAAGCTTAGAAAATGGTGGATGATGTGGCATGTTACACACCACAATAACAACAAAAGCGAAGTATCTGGAATTGTACACTAATATTCCACAAATTAAGACAACAGAATAGTTGTAGAAAAGACAATAGTAATTTCATGGCCTGCATGCTCCATACTATCACACAATGGTTTTTTAAAGTGTCACATAAATAAATAAAATAATAAAATACCTAAATTAAGACACAAATATCCCACACAGAAGAAGACATTAGAAAAGCCAATAGCTATTTCATGGCATGCAACTTTACTTTGAGTCTTTTTAAAGGTGTCATATAAATAAATAAAATACTTAATATTTATCACCTTGTTTAGTGGTTGGCCTTTTGAGGCATACATGGGTATTAGCCTTTTCATAAACTAAACAAATGTTTAGAGTTAAAAAATAAATATTTAACATGGTTTTTAGAGTACAATGACCAAATATTAAACACAAAAGAAACTAATAAATCTGTTTATATATATATATATATATATATATATATATATATATATATTCAAAATAGTATAAAACTATTGATATATTATGATTTTGATTCAAAGACAAGGGAGATGTTAAAAGTTCGATTTTTAGATGTTGAGAAAGGAGAATGCAAGGGCATTTATCAATCACGATCAACCCCAATGAAGGTCATTGCATATTTGTTTTCCATGGATATCAAGGAATATCATATTAAGTCAGCTTAAATATATTTTATGAGCATATATAAAGGTTTTTCGTGAATTGTCTAGAGACTTATGCATGTGTATCTCGTTTCTTATAGAAAGAGATACACTAAATAATGTCACAACCCCACAGGACACTTGGATGGATCTTAATATTGTTCACCTCCTGAGAGTGTGTGACACCACCATGACACCACCACGATTCTCACTTGGTTGCTTGGCACACCAAGAAAACTTCGTTCGGACTGCGCCTCTTCACCTAGAGCATACCCATACTCCATTCTAAGCTACCGACGAGACACATTCCTACTCTAGTGCAACTCTTGCTTACTTGGACAATTGTTAACACAGTTTAACACTTAGTCTTATTTAAGCATGCATCCATGAACATGAGAATCCAATAGAACAATCACGGAACAAAAACGAAGACAAACACATAAATAGTTTGGGCGGCACAAACCATGCCTACCACCCAACTAAGTCTTTGTTATTGCAAAACAGTTACAAACGAGCACTACCGGCTTGGTTTACAACATGGAAAAGTCAAACAACTCGCCTCACCTTACTAAGACACTCAAGAATAGATCAATCACCACAAGACTCTCTACCGCAACTTCCTACAATGGACCTTAGATGTTCCCACAACTGTAGACTTGTTATCCCTTCATTTCCATAGACTTTCACCAAGCTAACACAAATTTTGGTTTTGCCTCACACATGCCTCCACAGACATGCGTTTTCAGACTTCCCTAAAACCTTCCAAAATGTCCAACTCTTGGCTACTTCTCTTCCATCTTGGCAACTCTGCCTCAGTTTGTTACTACAGACTTGCCTCTGACTCGATCTCCAAATCTCTTGGCAAAGATGATATATGCTTCCTTTGGTTGTGCACCCTTTCTTTTATATGGACACCAAGAGTCACTTGTGTGAAACATTGTGACTCTTGGATGTGTTGTGCCCCTTCACAAACCCACACTCAACCAACTTGTTGTTCCCTTCCATGGACCTGATGCGCCCATCCAAGGCCGGCATGCCCATCAATCGTTCGTCTCTTGGACCGGTGCACCCCATCCTTGGGTGCGCGCCCCTTTCTTTGTGCGCTCTTCATGCCGATCATCATGACCTCTCATGAGTGTGTCGATGGGGTCATCCAACCTCTCTGGCATGCCCATGTTGTCGACGGAAGACGATTCCACTCCTCATTCATGCTCCCAAGTCACCCTGCCCTTTCCCAAATGTAACCCAAGTCTCCATCAATCATTCTAAGGAAAGTAAGGTTTGTGCCCCCTTGATGTCGCACATCACCATTGTGCACCCAAGGTGCTCCTTCCCACACCCAAACATATTTGCTTTCCCTATTGATCGCTTCCTTCCTTATGTTCTTCATCCATCCGTCGTCGAGTCTACTCAAGGAACGTGCGCTAGGTGGGTGTCATGGGAGGCCCTTACATCCTCCCCCACTCCAAGTTGTTTTTGTCTCATGCAACATCCGTCAGATTCCATGGCGTTTGTGCCCATCTTTGGATATTTTCACCACTCAATGATTGTTGCTCCCTCAACCATTGTTGTCAAGGTAAAACTCCCCTTAGGAAGTTTCATGAGTCTACAAACTGTCGTTTCCTTTTGACTTGTTATTGCTTCCATACTTTGGTTTTTCTTCCCATGCTTCCATGTGTTGGATCCCCTTGTGACTTCGGTTGATTTGGTATCTAATCCAATCATCACGCCTTTGTCTCAAGAACTCACATCTTCATGTTCAAACATTTGTTTCTGTCTACAAGCTTGTCACATCCACAACTCTTCGTTTCCTCCAATCTATTACATCACCCACTATGTTCTCAATAGTTTTTCACCAAGGCACCTCTTCAAGGCGCTCCATTGGCCTCATTTCCTCCCACCGAGAAAGCGAGCCAACATGATGCATCCACTTTGAAAGTGAGGGGGGATGGTTGGTTGGGCCATCTCACTCATCTCTGATCCATCCCAAAGTCTTCAGCAAAGTGTCACCATACTTTTGTGTGCATGAATAGCGGTACACTCAAACCAATCTTTCCTTCAAACTCTTCCATGAATTATTCTAGCTCAGGGTCATATGGCCATTCATCATGTCCAATTTTGTTGGAGGAGGAATCGACTCCTTCCTTGGTTTTCTTCCACCAAGGTTGTGGCATCTCCCTTACATCACTTTGGTCTATGAATGGTTTATGCTCATATTCAATGAATTGCTTTGACCTCTTCGTCTTTGTGACTTCCTCTGATTTTTGTCGCCACTCATTAACTTCCAAACATAAATCAACTAATTCATCCATTGTCTTAGCCAAATCTCCACATATCTCTTCAACATCGACAAGCCTTCGTTCCCACGAGCATCCTTTCATTTTTTGTGTTAGGTTGTCCAATCATCACCCCACATCGTCCAAGTTCGTCTCCATGGGATGGCTTGCTTTGGCTTTCTGCATTAACCATCTACAAGGAAGACATTTGTGGACCTCCTTCCTTCCTCCTTATGGTAGGAATCAAACATGGATTTTGTCCTGAGAAAATGGCCAAACTATTCATGTGAGGAATCGGTGTTGCCTTTTCCTTCCTCATGAAACCTTTTCCTATCACAACTTCAAAATTGTCCATGGGAACAACCGTGAAACTTGTCTTTCCACACGAGTCACCAAGCTTTAACAAGATGTCCTTAGTCACACCAACAACTCTCTCCATGCATACATTGACTGTCTTGAAGGTTGTCTGTGGTGATTCAGGCTACAACTAAAGCCTCTGCACCATGTCTTCGCTCAAGTAGTTATGAGTCACCCCACTATCCACCATGGCTAACATTGGCTTTCCATTTTGGCCTGCACATAGAAAAGTTTTTTCTCGTCTTGCTCTTGGATGTCTGCGGATTCACCCTCCATGACAACATTCAATACTTGCAAGACTCCAACATATGGGTTATCTAATTTCCCCAAAGCATTCAATTTTTGTTTCAAGGGACAATTCTTTGCATAGTGCTCCTTGGCATAAATCCAACATGAAATCGGCTTCTTCTCTTTCATTGCGTCCATTTTCTTGACATTGTCGTCGCGCTTCCCTTGGACGACTTTGTCTTTCCCTCGTCCTTATTTTTCCCCTTCCCTTGTTGATGCTTCTCACCTTGGCAATCCTCACTTTTCCTAGGACCTAACTTTGATTCACCTCGAAAGTCCAACAATTTGTTCGTTGCGGTGATCATTGTTGCAACAATATACATGTTCTTCCATCGCAACTCATTATGCGCCCATAATTGCATACCATTTATGAAGTGGAAAATTTTGTCTCCTTTTGACATGTCTTTGATCTCAAACATGAGCCATGTGAACTCCTTGATGTAGGTTTGGATCTTACCAATATGCTTGAGAGCCAACAATTGATTCCTTGAGATCCATACTTGGTTCCCTGGACCAAACTGTGCCTTCAAGGATGCCTTCATCTCTGCCCATTTTTATATATTTTCAATGGTTCTCCTAACTTCCAAGTCTTCCACTCGGTTCCTCCACCAAATCTTAGTGGTTCATACCAAGAAAATCATTGCAACGTCCACCTTGGCCTCATTCAAACTTTCGTTCAACTGCTCCAAGTATTGATCAATGTCCCAACAGAAGTTGCCCAATAACTTAGCATTGTGAGTTTCATCATATGGCTCGAGATCCTTTATATTGATCCTCATCGACATGACAATAGATCTCTTTTTGTTAGACAAAGCTCGTTTCAACAATGTGATGGTGTTATATTGGTCCTTCAACTTCTGTGTGATTGTGGAAAGTAAGTCCTTTGTTGCCTTGAATTTATCCCGAATGTCGTTTGTCAAGGTGTCAGTCATCAAATCTGCAGTTGAATGGCACTCCTAAACAGATTGGTTAAACCCACGCTTCATCTTGTCCTCTCAGTCTCCATCAGGTTGACCTTCTCACCATGTTAGCACAATGCATCTATCATATGCTCAATAGTTCTCTCTAAGGTAGTGATATGATCATTTATCTTACTAGTCTTGTGCTCTCTCTCGATGTCACTGTTGTCAGCCATGGATGGCCCTCCAAGTATCTTCACTTTACTTGCGAACGGTTCGTCCAAGGAACCCAAGAGTTCGTCTCAAGACTTACTCAAAATTCTGCGATCAACTCTGTGGCAGGGATGATTTTAAGGATGAAAATTTATTTTAAAATTTAGAAACCCTGGCGAATCTTACTAATCCTTCATATGCCAACTATAAAATGTTTGGCTATACTTTTGCAAAAATATTCAAATTTCTAAGGATTTTGTATAGTTTGTATAAAGTTTAGGTGATCTTTAAGGTAAAATAATCTTATCCTATGGAATTTGGGCAAATCATTTTTAGAATAGCTAATCTTTTTTTGAGAAAAACCATGGAAAATTATCCCATGAGCGAAATTTAGCCCCTAAAATCATCCCTGCTCTGTGGTTGAGTCTGACACATTCCTTCATCCGTCTGCCTTTCCCAAGTACTTTGTTCACCCTCAAAACTTTGTGCTTGGCCTGCTCAAGGAGAGCACCCAATTATGTTCACAAGTCATGAATTTTGTCTGCAACTCTTCCCTGTCACAACCCACCAAGTCTGAACTCAGGTTTCCTTTGCGATGGGTCAGTCCGTCGAACCTTCACCAAGCCTACATATAGACTGTCTCACCAAACAAATGCGTCCTCTTCCCCAAAATTGTTCTTACTGTAGTAGTGGTGAAGATCCAAGTTTGCTATGATACCACCTATCACGAACCCACATGATGCTCAAACAGATCTTGCGATCATTCACCTCCTGGGAGTGTGTGACACAGTGATGGTTCTCACTTATTTGCTTGGCACACCAAGAATACTTCATTCGAACTATGCATCTTCACCTAGAGCATACCCATACTTTGTTCTATACTATCTACAAGTCACACTCCTCCTCTAGTACAACTCTTGCTTACTTTGACAATTGTTAACATAGTTTAACACTTAGTTTTATTCAAGCATGGATCCTTGAACATGAGAATCCAAGAGAACAATTGCAAAAAAAAAAAATGAAGATAAACACATAAATAGTTCAGGCAACACAAATTGTTCCTAACACCCAGGTAAGTCCTTGTTATTGCGAAACAATTACAAATGAGCACTACTAGCTCGGTTTACAATAAGGAAAAGTCAAACAATTTGCC
The DNA here is from genome assembly GCA_010110895.2 of Picea sitchensis. Taxonomy (NCBI): domain Eukaryota; kingdom Viridiplantae; phylum Streptophyta; class Pinopsida; order Pinales; family Pinaceae; genus Picea; species Picea sitchensis. Next base: position 60,566 of record SNQJ01S0025832.1, read on the forward strand.
TCGCCCCACTAAGACACTCAAGAACAGATTTGTCACCACACGACTCTCTATTGCAACCGTCTTCCCAAATTCTTGTGGTGAACCTCAGACGTGCCATCAACCGCAAAGTTGTTGTCCCTTCATTTTCCCAGACTTTCACCAAGCTAACACAAATTTCGATTGTAACGTACCCAACCACCCACAGGTTGGCCACACTACTTCAAAAACTCACTTCAAAACTGATTTCAAAATCTAATATCATTTAATTAATAAATAAGTATGAAAAAAACACCATAACAACACATGCAATAATCAAGATTCATGCCAGACTTTAAAAGAATGCTTAAACGTGTCATGCACAACAATAACTATCAAGCATGCACATTGTACAAATGAATATCAAAGATAATAATTAATACACAATGGAAATAAATATACCAACAAGGAAACCATGACAGAGAGCACTTATCTTAATCCAACAAAGAAGCTCAACTTCCCAAACTAGTCAACACTCAAGCTCTCACAGGTTTCTCAATGCACAGTAATTCAAAGTACACCAACTCTATTCTCTCCAACCTACACAACCCAAGAGAATGGACCCCCTTCTCTACCACACAGTGCTCGGGATGTCCACCTCCTTCTAGGGCTCCAATGCATCTGGTCAAGAATCTCCATGTTGGGATTCTCATGACTCACAACTGTGAATAAAATTTAGTACATGTCAATGCATCTCAGGAATGCAGGCACAAATTCATGGCTGGAATACACCAGTCATTACTACAACCAAAAAACAATGGCTTCTTCCTCAACAATTCACCCCCATGTCTCAACCAAGAACAAGAATGAATGAGGAATGATAAATGAGCAACAATGAATGAACGAGTGAAAGAGTGAATGGAGAAGAACCCCCAAACAACCCACAAGATGGGTTTATATATTTACTTGGAAATCAAGAAGCACATGGCCTTCCACAAGAAGTTGATGTAACCACTTCTCTCAATTAAAGAAATTATGGGTAAATAAAATATAATAAAAGACTTAGCCCCTTAAGACCCCTCTCTCATGGAATCATAGCCCGTTATAACTCTTGTCATTGCTTGTTTAGCAACCAACGATGTATTTTATTATTAATAATGATCACAACATTACATTTTCCCAGGCACTCCGACCACTTTTAATTGTTTGGGCACTCTGGATTTTCATCAAATAAAAAAATCAATTATTAATATGGGGTCTCAAAACCAGGGTATTACATTCCCCTCCCCCTTATTTTGGCAATGTCCTCAGTGCATATAAAAAACAGAAATCAAAATTTCAAAATTATTCAAACAGATGCAGATACTTTGCTCGCATAGCATCTTCATGCTCCCAAGTAGCATATTTAGGACCATAGCAGGTCCACTGAACTTTTAGCAGTTCTATGACTCGATTCTAGAGCATTTTGATTTTTTTGTCCAATATGCACTCTGACTAGACATGCAAGTCTCATTCTGGGTCCACTTGGATCAAATTCCAATCAATAACATGGTTAGGATCACGTACGTACTTTTTTTAGCAAAGAGACATGAAATACATTATGCACATTCATGGAAGCAGGCAATGCAAGCATGTATGCAACTGGCCCTATTATGTCCAATATCTCAAATGGGCCATAGAATCTGGGTGCTAGCTTTATATAGTTTCCCAACTTCAATGAGATCTTCTTGCGCTTCACTTTAAAAAGCACATGCTCTCCCACTTTAAATTCTCTAAATGTCATATTCTTATCTACATAACTTTTATGTCTATCTTGTGCTACCTTCAAATTCTGCTTAATTTTAACCATCTGGTCTTCCATATCCTTGAGAAATTATGTCCCAAGTACTACTTTGTCTACTGGGTTGTCCCAAATCACTGGAGTATTGCATTTTATACCATACAGATCTTCAAATGGGCTCATCCTCAATGAAGCTTGATACCCATTATTAGAGGAAAATTCAACCAAATGCAAGTGATCTTCCCACTTAGATGGCTTATCCATCACATACATTCTCAGCATGACCTCCGTCACTTGGTTGACTCTCTTTGTCTTCCCTTCTGACTGTGGATGGTATGTTGTGCTAAAATTCATATTTGTACCAAATCCTTTAAATAATCCTCTCCATAAATTAGAAGTAAAATTTGTATCTCTATCTGAGACAATTGCCTTAGGTATCCCGTACAACCTAGCAATTTCCCTCATGTAAATTTCTGCAATATTAATTGGTGTATGAGTCATATTTACAGGAACAAAATGAGCAACCTTTGTCAATTTATCAACCACTACCATTATTGAATCATGTTGCCTTGCTGGCATGGGTAATTTAGTTATAGAATCAATGGTTACCACTTCCCATTTCTTCTCTGGAATTGACAATGGTTGTAGCAAACTCGTTGGGTGTATATGCTCACCCTTCACTCTCTGACATTCCATATATCTGGCAATGTAATAAACAACATCCTTTTTCATTATTGGACAAAAGAATTGGCTTTGTACCGTTGCAATTATTTTCTGGTAACTACGATGTCCATCATATGAAACATTATGCATTTATTTTAACACCAAATTCCTAAGTTCTCTAGAACTAGGAACATAAATTATATTCTTATGCATAAGTAATCCATCTTCCTTAATCTCATACTCTTTAATTTTCTGTTGTACATTTTCTTGTTGTAAACTTTCTTTTACCTGTAGGTAATGTTGATTTGTAACAATAACATCTAAAATTATGCTCTTTAAATCTGATTGATGCATACTAACAGTTGTAGCATGCATGAGATGTACTCTTTTGTTGAGTGCATCAACAACTTTATTTTCTTTTCCCTTGATATGCTTGATGCCAAGGTCATACTCACTTAAAAATTCCAGCCATCTTGTTTTCCTAGCTTTCAAATTTGGCTATTCAAAAAGATATTTCAGACCACCATGGTATGTCCTTAATTCAAAACTTTTTCCCATGAGATAATGCCTCCACAGTTTCAATGCATGAACTATGGCAGCAAGATCCAAATCATATGTGGCACAATTCCTCTCATGTTCTTTAAGTTTTTTGGACTTATAACCAATGACATGTCCATTTTGAGTGAGGACTCCACCAAGTCCTTCCTTGCATGCATCTGCACATACCACACAATTTTCATTTAGGTCAACAATCTTTAAAATAGGTGCACTAGTAAGTAATTTCTTTAACACATTAAAGTTTTCTTTACACTCTATTGTTCATTCAAACTTTAATCCCTTCTTTTGCAAAGAAGTGACGGAATGAACAATCTTAGAGAACCTTGCTATAAACCTCTTGTAGTATCTAACTAATCCCATAAAATATCCAATTTCTGAAACATTCTTGGGTGTTTTCCATCCTCTAATGGCTTCAATCTTCTTTGGATCTACTGCTATACCTTCTTCTGAAATAATGTGATCCAAATAATGGATCTTTTCTTGGTAAAAAGAACACTTACTAAGCTTGGCATACATCTGATGTTCCCTCAACACTTGCAACACCAACCTCAAGTGATGTTCATTCTCTTCCTCAGACTTAGAACAAAAAAGTATGTCATCCAAGAATACAATGACAAACTTATCCAGATAATTTATGAATATGTCATTCATTAAGCACATAAAGATAGTTGGTGCATTAGTTAGTCCAAATGGCACCACTACAAATTCATAATGTCCATACCTGGTTCTAAAGGTTGTCTTATTGACGTCTTCTTCCTTGATTCTTAATGATGGTAGCCTGATCTCAAGTCTATCTTGGAAAATATATTTTCCCCTCTTAGTTGATCAAAGAGGCCATCAATTCTAGATAGAGGATATTTGTTCCTCATCGTGGCTTTATTTAGATGTCTAAAGTCTATACACAACCTCAATGTTCCATCCTTCTTTTTGACAAAGAGTATTGGTGCTCCCCAAGGTGAAACACTTGGACGTATGTACCATTTCTTCAACAATTCTTCCAGCTGCATTTGTAATTCTTTCAATTCAGGTGTACTCATTATGTAAGGTGTTTTTTATATTAGGGAAGCTCCTGGTACTAAATCAATAGAGAAATATATTTCCCTCTTTGGTGGAAATCCTGATATTTCTTGGAATACATCTTCAAACTCTTGCAATAATAAAAATTCTTCAAGGCTTGGCCCTTTTGTCTTTTTTGGCTCTTCCACATGAGCTTCATACAATTGACATATTTTCCTGAAACATTTATTCAACTGTAAGGTTGAAATCTCCCTTATAGAAATGGGTCTTGGAATTCCTTTCATAGTGCTTTGTTTTCCTTCGTCATCAAGACACGTAAATGTCTTGTTATGACAATCTAGGACAACATGATACTTGTCCAACCAATCCATTCTGATTAGGATATATAAGATCCCAATGGTATGATATTTAGATCAAAAATTGCATTTACTCCATTAAGACTTAGTGGACAACCTTTGACCATCTCATTGATCTTTCTTTTGGTTCCAGTGGCTAGCTAAACCAAACTTTATTTTTCAATCTTACTTTTCTCCAAATGTAATCTATCCATTATTTTAGGATCAATGTAACAATGACTTTCTCCTGAATCAATTAAAATAGAAACACGATGATTAATGATCTTACCTTCCACTTCGATCATATTGAATTGGTACTCTATTTGTCGATATTCTAAGATTGCATATATTCTTCCCATGTCTTCTATTGTTGTAGCCTTTTGAATGTTGTGCATGGTTTTTTATTTATAACCTCTGTGAGGGAAATCCTTGTATAGGTGATTTTCTTTGCACACCCAACATTGGATTGGTGGTCTTCCTCTTTTCCCCAAGGAGTCTTATTTCTTGGATTCATCTTTAGCAGGTTGATCTTGTTGATTTTTATTAGAGTTTCTTCTGTTGAAAGGAGGTTTGAATCCCTTCCTTCTTTGATCATATTTCTCTTTCTTCTTATCCTTCTGAGATTTATGCGTGGATTCTCTTCCCTTTCATTGTTCATACATGTACTTATCCTTTTTATTCTCTTTTTCAAAGTCTTAGTCTCATCATATTGAATCTTTTCTTTATAAAAGGATGACAGTCCACTCAAAAACCTTTGTATCTTCACTTTTTCATCTTTGATAAACCCCACATACTTAAGCAATCCCAAGAACTTCTTTTCATATTCTACCATGGTCATGCTTCACAATCTAAGTTCAAAGAACTCCTGCATTTTATTTTCATAAAAGTGCTCTGAAAGGTACTCCTCCTGAAAATATTGCTTGAACTTCTTCCAAGTGATCTACTCTCATTAATGTGCTCAACTTGCTTTAGCTGATCCCACCACATAGCAACTTTTCCATGCAAATGGTATGTGATAATTCTAGCTTCTAGGTTGGATGAGTAGTTGTGCAACTGAAATTACTTCATGATTTCAAGAAACCAAGATTCAACATAATCTTCCCTTTCTCTTTCACCATCAAAGGAAGTTGACTTAAGCTTCCTCAACTCTCCTTGCAAACTGTCTAATTCATGTCTTCTTCTTTGGTGTCTAACAGGAGGCACTTATAGACTGCTTATGGAGTCTTCAGATGCATAAAATTTCCTTGTTGAGTAAGGAGGTGAGTTATGTCTATGAGTTTTGCTGACACTTATTGAATCACTCATTCTTTTATAGTTATCTCTTTTTCATGATAACTACCTTCTTCCTCCTGCTTTGAGTTTGATCCATTCTTTGCTTGCTTATGCAATTGATTTAGGCTTTGCATTACTTAAGAATTTATCTAATTTTTTCTCTCATCAACCTCTCATTGTCTGATTTGTAACTCTACACTTCTACTTTCAGGCTTCTCATAGTCTCTATTAATGTTTCTTGTTCCCCTATGCTCTCGTGCCCATTTGATTCTGACTCTGCATTACCAACACTGATATTTTGACCTTTGGCTTCTTTATCATGACTAAAGGATCCCTCTCCTTCCTCCATTTCTTGAATATGAATTCTCATCTTGAAATGATATGGTTATACTCCATAATTCTGCAAAATGTGTAAGCAACCATTTTGTTAGAATTATGCATATTATAAAAAAAAAATTCAAGCAATGCTACAAGTACTTTTTCTGCTCAGTTCATGAAGAAATATATCATCACTCTCCAAATTATAATAATTCAAGGTTATTCTCCTCTGAATCATATTTCCAACAAATATACTCATGCCCGAATTCAATATCTGATTTCAAAGTTATGGCTTCCTGAAAAAAACCACTTTCACCCAATTTATGCAATTTCTCCATTGGTGTAATTTTATTGCAGTGCCAACTTATGTCAACTGCAGTCGAAACTATATCAGGAACTCAATAAGTTTTTATAAGAGACATAGATAAAAATAATGACAAGGAATTAATATCAACTCTTATATTTTCAATCAGATACATCAATAAAAAACTATAGCAATATGGAATATGCAACTTTATCCTTTTTCACCCATTTTTTCAGACTAGATTTTATAGCAAACTGGTTATCTCACAATATGTGCACCTACGGAAACATTTCACTAAACCAAAGTTGTTTATCTCAATGATTATATTAAATTTTGATTAAATAAAATGTTCCATTTTTGTAATCTATGGTCACTTTTCTTCCTCTGAAAATCTAAAAAATCTAAAAAAAGTGGCACATGATAGTGGATTTTGGCCTATTTCAGCATCCCCATTCTAACCCCCTTAAGATTTATTCAGTTCCTTCATGGGATATTTCCATGTCTGTTATATGGACTCTCTCCAAGAGTTTCATCGTAATCTTGATCTCTATCAATGATCTGGACCCCGATCTTTAAAAACCATTATTTTGCATTTTCTGACAAATCCAAGCAAAACTGGACAATGGCCCTCTCTAGAAATTTTGTAGATATCCTCTCCACATAAAAAACCCATAATTTTCATCTCAATCTAAATTAATATGCTCTAGTTATGGCCAAAATACGAAAATGGCTCCAGACTTAGTTTTGTTTTTTAAATTGTGGAACAATTTTGCCTAAGTGAAATTTGCACCATTGATCTCAATTCAGAAGCAATCTAGACCATTTATATTCTCTCTATCGACGATCAATGATTTCCTTTGCGAACCAAACCTTCCCACTGACCTCCTCGACGATCGATCATCGACCATCGACTGTTTTTCTCTGCAACCAAAAGTTTCCCACGAGTCTCGTCGATGCTTGATCTCCTCTGTAGTGTACCTTTTTACTACCGAGGTTTCCAAACCTCTCAGTTACCATTCTATACATGGATGTTTACATAATTCGTACAGGAATTATAACCCACATGCATTTAACACAATTAAACACACTTAATTCTCAGAGTAAAATATATAAGTTACTGTTACCATTAACAAACCATAGCATTCAATAGTAATTCATTTACACAGTGGAAAACATGATAATATATATAGCACAGTCATGCCAAATGCGATAAAACATAATTCAGATACTTATCTTTTAACATCTGTAGAATTCACCAACCAAGTGCAGGCCTCCCACGAACCTCCCAGCCTTAGACCACACTGTTCATTAGCTCAACAGTGGGTCACCCCAGTGGGACCGAGCTCCCACCCAGGCAAAGGATGGGCTAGGTTGAGGTTACATGGAAGATAACACATACACATCACCAAGAAGAAATCTCTCCCAAGAATCTCCCGGCTCACTTTGCCCACAAACCCTCTCATTGCCCACATGCTTGTTCCGCGAGGAGAGTGCACCTTCTACTGTCACCTAGGCGGTCAACGGCTGCGGTCTCCCTTACCTTGGAGTTCACAGCGAGGGCAGACTGGACTGGAAGTCTCCAGGATTTATGGCAGCTACATGGTTCCTTCGAGGAGTTATCTTCTCCCTCTGTGCAATATCTCACCTGAAGAGAGTCGCTCACAATCCAGACAAACCTCACGCCCGGTCGATGCTAGCGTGGTCCCGCAGTAATCCACAGGCTCCTGGATAAATGCTTCCCAAAACGGTTCAACAATCACAGGATAACCTCACGGGATGATTCCGAGCAGGGACTTCACACACATGCTAGCTCATCTTCCCCAAATAACAAATATACTTCCACTCAATTCGGCCGGGCTTCGTTGGGAATGCACACCGCGAGGTTTTCGAGGAGACGCACCACCGGACTCCCGACTCACGGACAAGGTGTACATGGTTTCTTGGGACAACCGCGGGCTTCGACCTTGAGTTAAGCAGGGGTGATACGGGATGGCTACGGCTCTCCCGGGGCCGGTCCGGTCCGAATGGATCGGCGAGGAACCCTTTCGGGCTTGCATTGGTTTTTATTTGCGTAATACCGGGGTTGACACTTTTCACCACAGGCGCATGCGTTCAATCCATCGCCTTCCTCCCACCACTTGGAAATCACGTGTCCTTCAGGACTTAGGATAAAATAATATGCACATGGCTCTTTTGGAAATAATATTAGAATGGTATTCGGGCCTAAGCCCCTTGGAAATAATATTAAAATAGTATTCCAGGCCTAAGCCCCCTAGGCTTAGCCCCTAGGCTTAGCCCCTAGGCTCAACACTCAGCCCCTTTCCCACCTTCCAACCCCTAATTCCTTGCCCACTCTGTGGACGCTCAGTCCCCCATCACTCATTCATCGTGGTCGGTCTACATTTGCGGTGTTTATATTTTATTAATTGATCTGCATACATACAAGTACATCAACAGGCTCCTGGCCTTCAACACTTAGGCTCCCTGGCCTATCAAAACACATAAGTCTACAGCTTATGCAAAACTTGGCTCACCAGCCTATAGAACACATTTACAACTCTTTGCATATAACATGATCTGTAACGGGGCTCGGCCTTGGGGACACTACATCCTCGATGCCCGATCATTGGCCACCGACCATTCTCTCGAATAACCAAGACTATTTACAAATCTCTTCAAACCCCACCCATCAACGATCGACCATCTTTGTTTATGTGGAAACTATGATGACATGGCATGACACGTGGATGTTGACATGGAATGACACGTCATCACCCTCTTTTCTCCATCAATCACTGACAATTTTTCTTGGAAGAATCTAAAATTCACATTAAATTTATCGATACCACAATCCATTGACCATCGATGATCTTATATGTCTCTTGGCGAACTTCAACACTTCGCCAAACTCATCGATCCTCGACCATCGGTCGTCAACGATATAAGATGTCATTTGGATGAATTTTGACACTTCACCAAACTCGTCAATCCCCGACCATCAGAGATCAGAGATGTCACTTGGAGAACTTCAACACTTCGCCAAACTCTCTGATCCCCGACCATTGGTCGTTGGCGAGTTCCTTTGAAAAACTTTAACACTTAGACAATTTCAACAAAAACCTGGGTGAATCTGGGTTGTTGATCTCCGAGCCAAGATGATCTCGGTCGTTGATCTCGCAATCTTGCCAAACTTTAAAACTATCAATTTTTAAATTTATCCAGGGCGAATATGGGTTGTTGATCTCAAGATTGAACACGGTCTCTGTCGTTGATCCTATGAACTTTTCCCCACACTACAATGGCCACTAAAATATTAATTTTCTCAACTTTCCAGTTCAAATTCAGCTCTACAACTCTACATGTCAAATCCATTAAACTTGTTAGAAAATCTTGATTCATTTCAACTCAGATCTGCTCACAAATTTGAGGAATTTTTTCTCTAATATGTTCGTTCTTTCCCCAAACTTGCATAGACTAAAATCTGTGACAACAAATATGTCTGATTCACACTCATTTCGGACCAAACTAGTCCGGTGTTTGAACCAAAAGCTCTGATACCAATCTGTAACGTACCCAACCACCCACAGGTTGGCCACACTACTTCAAAAAATCACTTCAAAACTTATTTTGAAATCTAATATCAATTAATTAATAAAGAAGCATGAAATAAACGCCATAAAAACACATGCAATAATAAAGATTCATGCTAGACTTTAAAATAATGCTTAAATGTGCCATTTACAACAATAACCAGCAAGCATGCACATTTTACAAAGGAATATCATATATAATAATTAATACACAATGGAAATAAATATACCAACAAGGAAACCATGACAAAGAGCACTTATCTTAATCAAAACCATTCACCAACTGGTTGCATACCAAGGACGTTCCACCCAACCAAAGACACTATTGTTCCAAGTCTCAATAGCAGGTCACCCCCGAGCTAGGGATATGAATCCACAAGGATGGTTCCATGGTGTCACTCAACTTCCTAAACCAGTTAGCACACAAGCTCTCATAGGTTTCTCAACACACAAAAATACAAAGTACACCAACTCTCTTCTCTCCAGCCTGCACAACCCAAGAGAATGGACCCCCTTCTTTGCCACACAGTCCCTCAAGTTGTCCACTTCCTTCCAGGGCTCTAGTGCATCTGGTCAAGAATCTCCATGCTGGGATTCTTAGGACTCACAACTGTGAATAAAATTTAGTACATGCCAATGCATCTCATGCATGCATGCACAAATTCATGGCTAGAATACACCAGTCATTACTACAACCAACAAACAATGGTTTTTTCCTCAACAATTCGCCCCCATGTCCCAAACAAGAACAAGAATAAATGAGGAATGATAAATGAGAAAAAATGAATGAACGAGTGAAAGAGTGAATGGAGAAGAATCCCCAAACATCCCAGAAGATGGGTTTATATATTTACTTGAAAATCAAGAAGCACACGACCTTCCGTAAGAAGCTCATGTAAGCACTTCTCTCAACTAAAGAAATTATGGGTAAATAAAATATAATAAAATACTTAGACCCTTAATCCCCTTGTCTCGAGGAGTCATATCCCTCTATCACTCTTGTCCTTGTCTGTCTAGCATCCAACGATGTATTTTATTATTAATAATGATCACAAAATTACATTTTCCTAGGCACTCTAGCCACTTTCAATTGTTTGGGCACTTTGGCCTTTCATAAGATTAAAAAATACATTATTGATATGGGGACATAAAACAGGGTATTACATCAGTTCTACCTCACACATGCCTCCACAGATCTGTGTTTTCAGACTTCCCCAAAAACTTCCAAAATTTCCAACTCTTGGCTACTTGTCTTCCATCTTGGCAACTCTACCTCAGCTCATTATTGCAAAATTGCCTCAGACTTTCTCTCCAAATCTCTTGCCAAAAATTCTCTATGGTTCTTTTGGTTGTGTTCCCTTGCTTTTATATGGACACCAAGAGTCACTTGTGCGAAACATTGTGTCACTTGGGTGTGTTGTTCCCCTTCGCAAACCCACACTCAACCAACTCACCGTGCTCTTCTGTGGACCCAGTGCGCCCATCCAAATCATGTGCCCCATCAATTGTTTGTCTTGTGGACCGGCACACCCCATCCTTGGGTGCATGCCCCTTGCCTTGTGCGCTCTTTGTGTTGATCATTGTGACCTATCAAGAGTGTGTCGATGGGTTCGTCCAACCTCTTCCACACACTCATGTTGTTGAGGGCAGACTAGTCCACTCCTTGGGCATGCTCTCAAGTCACCTCACCCTTTCCCAAATGCAACCCGAGTCTTCGTCAATCATTTTAAGAAAACTAAGGTGTGTGCCCCCTTAATGTCTTTTGTGACCATCATGCACCCAAGGCGCTCCTACCCACACCCAAACATGTTTTTTCACCCAATTGATCACTTCCTTCCTTGTGTTCTTCGTCCGTCTATCGCTCAAGGAGTGCGCTCGCTCGGTGGGTGTCGTGGGAGGCCCTTACAATTTTTTGATTACAATGACCAAATATTAGACACAAAAGAAACTAATAAATATGTTTGTAAATGCATTTTTCTTTAAAAAATCAAAACAATATAAAACTAATGATATATTATGATTGTGATTCAAAGACGAGGGAGATGTCAAAAGTTTGATTTTTAAATGTTAAGAAAGGAGAATGGAAGGGAATTTATCAATCAAAATCACCCCAACATAGGTCATCACATATCTGTTTTCCATGGATATTAGGGAATATCATATTAAGTCGAATTAAATATATTTTATGAGCATCTATAAAGGTTTATAGTGAATTGTCTAGAGACTTATGCATGTGTATCTCCTTTCTTATAGAAATAGATACACTAAAAAATAGTTATACCTTTGGATATGTGATATAGCTTCTTCTAGACTTATCGTCCAAAGCTAAAAAAACTTTTATAAAAGTATTCAATTGGGTCTAGTTTGGGTGGTTAAAAAGAGAAGTTGTTATCTTACCCATCCATGTTTGAATCCCACTTGTGATACGTTTTCCCTTAGTGGGTCTATTGTGGTTGGCAAGGTACTAGCAATCTCACCCTCATTTAAGTTCTTTAGCATGGGATGAGATGTTTCAAAACATTTTAGCCCCAAGGGTTAACTCAATCAATTTAACCCTCTACCCATAACATGTTTCCATTGAGGAGGCCATAGTTCACAGGTTCATATCAAGTTGATTCCCTCAAGGTTACCAATGGTTATTGTCACTAGTAGTTGAATTGCACTCTATTTGAATATTTTGGAGAAGAACAAGGAATCTTACAATATTTTCTTTGGAATATATATAGATACATTTTTCGTAGAAATACATTTCCTTCACTCACCTACATATTGAGAAATCTAAGTGAGGAAGTTGTATTGTGTGTCCTATAAATTTCCTCTATCTTCCTTGATTTTCCAAATAGAAGGCGATATTAATTATAAGTCAAAATACCAACTCAAAAAACTTTGATAGGAATAGATTATGCAACCTCCCTACACATTATGGCTTATAGTTTTCATGATTTTTTGAATGGATAATGGTCACCTAGGGAAATTCATGAATATTTTCTATAAGTCTGTTTCATTTACTTTTGTGATGTGTAATAAATATTTCATTGTAACATGTATCACTTTATAACACGAGAATATTCAAAGTGTTGAAATTAATATGAGCTCAAGATCGAGCTTGGAAATATAATATACGCAACCACCACTACCTTTCCTAGTCATGGTTGATTCTCCCATGCTGGGTGGTATGCATTTGTTCAAACCCTCTTGTGAAGGCAGTGGAAACGATGGATGAGTTTGTCAGCCCTGACATTGAAATGAAAAGGTGTTAATGCACTAATAGAGGTGTCAGTCGTGACAGGACTACCAACGCAATACCATAGGTGTCATTCGTGACAGGACTACCAATGCAAGACCAGTTGAGTGGAGGGAGAGGGTAGTGTTGTAGTTGTATATGGGTTCAGTTCGGTACTTTGTAAACAATGCCAGTGACTAACAGGTAATTTGAGAATAGTTGTGGGAAGACAACAAGTGAGGCGGCGAAGATAGGGTTGAGGAAAGCATATAGAATGTGACAAATCAATAGTTGGCTAAGTCGCCTAAGTGTTAATACAACACAACAATCCACATCTATTCACTCAACAGACTTAATGAGCTCAATGAATAGATGAAAAATCTATTAAATGCATAGCCATGGTTTTGAGAAAGAGTTGCATTAAACTTAGGTTACACAAGATTTTAAATTATTCAGTTTAGAGTTATTTAATGTAGTAAGTTAAAGCAGTCAGTATTACAAATGCCTCTACCAAGTTATGTGTACTTCGACTACTTGCAATGGAGGATAACAATCAGGCGGGATAATGTTTTTTGAAAACCTGTAAATATTAATCAGGTTTAATGGTGAGCATGGGTACTAGAGTGACTGTAGGTTTACCTGGGGCCTCTACCTTATGCATGGCTTAGAGTCTTAGGCAGTCGTAACTGGGAGTTTAAGCAAGGAAGTAGTTTATCCATGTTTTTTTTGGACTCGGACTGTGTGTGTTTTGTCCGGGATCTTCTTATCCTTCTCCGCCACAACTTCATGGACTCTAGCTTCTTTTTGACAGTTTATGTTATTTTTCAGTGGGCCCATAATATTTGTCTCTTGTAGAGGGTGGTTAGCATAGGGAGTCAGGTTTTCTATGATCAAAACGTCTTATATTCCTTGATTTTTTCTAGGTCTCCTCGTTTTTCTCGCAGAGTCGAGTCAATGTTTCTTTAACTACCTTACCAACCTTCCCTGAGGTGGGCTCATCTTCTTTGTTTTCTCTGGGATCCCACGTTTTTTCCCTGCTGAGATGCGACAGTTCTCTTAACTACCTTACCAACTCTTTTCGAGGTGGCATCTTTAGAAGGGCCCTAAACCTTTCCCTTATGGAGAATGAGTCCACTGACCAGTTGGGTGGGGAGGACGTGGATCATTGGGATCGTCAAGGGATGCTAGTGTCGATCGATGAGATCTGTAATAACTACTACAAGAGGATGGATAATAACTACTCTTTAAGAATGCTTGCCATCGGTCTTTCATCGACATTAGCACCAACCTTACCTCTATTTCGTCTTTTGAACTGGTTTTGTAAAAGACTCGGGCCTGCATCTGGAGACTGGTTTATCTTATCATCAAGACTCTGAAGGTGGTCTTCTACATAAGAGTTCCCTTTCAAATGAATCCCCAGGTTTTCCTCCACAGACGATAGACCCCAGTTTTCCTAGGGGGGGAAGAAGTGTAGAGTTCTTAGAAGTTTCAAACAACCACAAGTGGGGGTCAAGAACTCGACCATAGCGGGTGTGGAAGCCCAAGAGGAGAAAACAATGCCTAGTATTGGGTATGGATGTAGGCTTGGAGTAAGCCTCTAATATGGCTATGTGTGCTCTTGTTGGAAGGTTATCATAGAGGGAACGATGCACCCAAAAGTTGTCGAAGTGGATGAAGATTTCGTGGGAGCTAGGCCTGGGCTATTCTTCGGAGGTAATAAATCTTTCTAGAGGCTGGATATGATTCATTTTCAAGATTCTGGAGGAATCAACTAATATCCTTAATAAGTTCTGGGGCTATGGTGGTAGAAGTCTGATGCTGAAGCAGTGGTGCATTGACTTCAACACGAAAACCGAATACTTCAGTTTTTGTCATCTCTGGATTCTTCTACCGGGGCTCCCACTTCAGCTATGGAACCTTAAGGCACTAGAGAAAATAGGCAACTCCTTAGGGAGGTTTATCAAGGTAGATGGGAGTGCTCTAAAAGCGGCAGATAAGCATATGGCTAGGGTTCTTGTTGAAGTAGATATACATGCTAGTTTGCTGGAGACTCTTGACATAGAATGGTGGGGCCATCTTTTTGTTGTTCTATTTCGTTGTTCGTTTTGTAGAAGAACTAGAAATTTATGCAAGGAGTGTACCCAAACCTATGGAGTCGAAGAGGCGGAAGACACTTCGGAGGCTAACATGGAGGATTTCACACTCCTTTGGGGGATTCACCATCGATGGCTGCCTATTTGGATTTCAACTTAGCCAACAAACCTGAATCGTCGGTGTCCTCTTTTTTAGGTAAGTTAAAAAATTTCTGCCCCCGTTTATATAATTCTTTATTGGCTTGGGAGAGGGACTTCTTAGAAAATCAAATGCTCCTAGATCCGGTTTCTCACAGTTTGGTTGATCTGGCTTCTGAAGCTAACACCAATCCTTCCCCTCCCCCCTGGCTTCCCCTTTGCCTCAGACTACGTTGGCTCAGTACCTTTCTTCTTGCAAGGCCTCGACCTTTCCTACCTTACCTGTTTCTCTAGAGGAGGAGGACTCCTTGTTACCTCTGGGTTATGTTGAAACAACTACTAGTGACCACACCTTGGAGGCCCTGCTCATGTCTTTAGTTCCTCCTATCACTGGAAACTACGGACCTAGGCCTATCTCGACTTACCATGGGATGGATTTATTATCAAGTAACAGTTCTATGGGAGCCTTGAATTCAACAAAGGGGAAATGGCTAGATCCTGGGAAGGATCTAGCATGGTCTCGAGGCCTAGGCATGGATATCTCACCCTTAAAAACATGGAGTGCATGTAAAAAGTTGGCTCGATGATTTCTTCTTTTGTTTCACAGTTTGTTGTTCAAGACCAAGGGGCGCTTAGAGGCATGAAATCCCTTGCACGGGAAAAATCATGATTCTTCTCTCCCTCAATCTTAGAGGGGTGGGAGGGCCCCTTAAATTGGCCTCCCTAAAAAGGCTCCTAGAGAAAACTCACCCTACTGTTAGTTTCTTTCAAGAAACCCTCGTGGAGGCAGATAAGGCTAGAAAGTTCATGTTTACTCTCAGGCTGGATTGGGTGACCTGTGCAGTTAGTTCTGTTGGAAATTCTGGTGGTCTTCTAGCTTCATGGAACCCTACTTTCTTTGAGTTAGTGTCGACCATAAGTGTTGAAGGGATTTTTTTGATAGGTTCTTGTTTAGCTACAAAAAGGAAGTTGTCACTATTGAATGTCTATGGACCATGCAAAGATCGGAATTTTTTTTGGGAAAAGGTTGAGAAAGTTGGCTTATGATGGCGATTTGAATCTAACTACAAACTCAGAGGAAATCTAGGGTGCTACAACCCTGTTCGATTCATTGGCGGGTTTATTCATAGGTTTATTTTCAAAAAATAATTTGGTGGACGTGGCCCTTGCCGAGGTGGTGCCGACATTGAGAAATGGTATGAAAGGTTTGGAAAGCATCTCAAAGAGACTAGAGAGGTTCTTAGTGGCAAAGAAATTACTACAAACTACTGGCATATTTCGTGCATGGGTCGAGTATCCATATATCTCTGACCATGTGCCTATTTTCCTATAGTTGGGAGATGACAGAAATAAGGTGGCTTATCCCTTTAAATTTAACCCGGCTTGGTTAAAAGATGCATCTTTCAAAGCTTTGGTTAGGGATGTTTGGACGGACACATCTTTGTCACAACATGAGGGCGCTCAGAGAAAAATTGCAAAAAAACTTCCAGGCCTGAAAGAGCGGACAAAAACCTAGTTAAAGGTAAAACAATATAGGGACCGCTTGGATATGGAAAAACTAGAAGCTGACATTGTTGATCTTCTACGTCAGAAGGCACTGGGTTTTCAGTCCATAGACTATGAATCAAATCTGCGTAACATGGAGTTTGATCGTAAGAAGAAGCTTCTCGAGGAGGAGGAGTGATGGAGACATAAAAGAAGAGCTATATGGATCACTAGTGGAGATAAGAACACTAAGTTCTTCCATCGGTTTTCCAGCTATCAGAGGAACAAAAAACACATATGGGAGATTGAGGATGATTCAGGTAAAGTACATATGCATAAGGAGGACATTAAGAAATTTTCTTTCAACCATTTTAATTCATACTACAAGGCATCTGATTCACTCCTTATCAAGGAATAGGTAGAGACCGCAAGGCTTTTCCCAAGGATGGTTAAGGAGGATGATGCGACAGTTCTTGAAAAACCATGCACAATGGAGGAAATTCTAGTAGTTCTAAAAGGATTATCAAAGGACAAAAGTCTTGGGCTAGACGGTTGGTCAGTCAAATTTTCCCTACATTTTTTTTATCTAGTTGGGCATGATCTACTAGAGATGGTGGAGGAGTCTCGTCTAAAAGGTAAAGTTCAAAAAAATTTAAACACCACCTTTATTGCGTTGATCCCAAAAGTAAATGCTCCTAGAACTTTCTCTGATTTTCGTCCTATTGCGCTTTGCAATTTGTGCTACAAGATAATATCAAAATTAATTGCAATAAGATTGCGCCCCATTCTCTCTCAAGCTCTGTCAAACAAACAACTGGGCTTCCTCAAGGGAAGGAAAATCTTAGATGCCATAGGCACGACCCAGGAATGTTTACACAGCATTAAGACAAAAAAACTTCTAGCAATTATTTTGAAATTAGACTTAAAAAAGGCATATGATTATATCAGTTGGGACTTTCTTAGGCTTCTTCTCATACAAAGTGGATTCGGCTTGGAAACTACAAATTGGATAATGGGTTGTGTATCTTCAATTGTTTATGTTATTCTGGTCAATGGAGAGGCGACTTCTTTCCTGCAGATTGAATGGGGGCTTCGCCAAGGATGCCCTTTAACACCCCTTTTATTCATTCTCATTATGGAAGGACTAAGCATACTATTAAAAAGGGACAAACCGAGGGGGCACTTATGGGAATCAAAGCATCGATACTTACAAAAATCATACACCTATTTTTTGTGGATGACGTGATTATCATGACTAATGCAAAGCTTACAGAATGGCTATAAATAAGGAAAATCCTCAACATTTTCCGTTGGGCATCGGGATTGAGTATCAATACTCAAAAATCAACTTTTCATCACACTGGAATCCAGCACGATACTTTAGCAGAACTAAAATCATTGTTCAGGTATGAGTTCAAAGATATTTCAGGAGGTTTTAAATATCTTGGTGTCTTTTTAAAGTTAGACAACTATAGAGCAGAAGACTGGGATTGGATTTTAGAAAAATTCGAAAGCAGAATTAACCATTGGTGTGACAAAATGTTATCTTTGGGAGGTAGGTACATTTTAATAAAATCGGTCTTAGAAAGTCTCCCTATATATTGGATGGCTATAGCTCATCTTCCATTGCCGGTCCTCATAAAAATTCGACAGTTGTCTTTCTCTTTTCTATGGGCTGACCAAAAAAAGAGTTTCATATATCATTTGTGTAGGTGGGAATTGGTTTCGAAACCAAATATTTTTGGAGGGTGGGGTCTAAGAAACCTAAATATCTTCTACCGGGCATTAGCCACAAATACTTTCTGGCGAGTCTTAACAAATCCTGGCATATGGAATAGGGTGATAAAAGACAAATATTTACCCTATGTTCAGGTCCACTCATGGCTCAGATCGACATCAACAAGGACGTCATTTGGATCGCAAACTTGGAAAAATTTAACAAATACCTTTCCGCTTGTTTTACATTAGCTGACTTGGAATCCGAGCATTGGTCATTCAATTATGATTGGGAGAGATGTTATTTTAGGTATGGGAAAGGATTCTCTGCTCTCAGATGAGTTAATCGAGAAGTTGAATTCAAAAAGTATTTTTTTGTTATATCAAGTAAGTTGTCCACAGGTACAAGGAACTATCGGAGCAAACTAGCTATCTAGCACTAATCTGGAGTTTGAGGGAGATGTGGCTACAGAATGGGAAACATTTAGGAAAATTTTGAAAATCTCTGGAATTCTCCTTCAGAACCGTCCCGACACCTTACTTTGGACGGGAGGAGACAGTAAGGTATTCTCTCGGTAAACAATGTATGCAATGCAGTTGCAGCAAAATTTTGGTCGCCAAGGGTGTTCGGATGGTGGAGAAATTTATGGAAGTGGGAATGCCCATTAAAAATAAAGCTTTTTACATGGTTAGTTGCTGAAAACTAGATTCTCTTGTGGAAAAATCTCTAGAAAATGGGATGGGTGGGTCCAGGCATGTGCTCCTTATGCAAGCAAAGTAATGAGTTTGGTAAGCATATTTTTATAAAATGCTCTTTTGCTAACATTGTATGGAACATGGTTTTAAAAGAGCTATCTCTTGTCTAAGGTTGGCATGGTAAATCTGTACACGAGTGCTTTGTAAATTGGAAATTAACAAATCCATCTTTCTCATCTCTACCTGCCTTTCTTAACTGTACTTATGGAACGAAAGGAACCACTCCATTTTTTAGGTGGGCATCCCATCGTCTCAAAAGGTAGCTTACAAAACCATTGTTGCAGTCAAGTTTCATGGTAGCAGGGTAAAAGTAAATCATACTCGCCCACAAAAGGTGAGTTTGTCGGACGATATTGTTGTAGCATGGTTTGATGGAGAAACTCAACTAAAGGATGAAAAGTGTGGGGCTGGTGGAAATATAGTGATTAACAACTCCATCTATTACTTGTGGACTCGTAATTGCAGCAAAGGAACAAACACCAGGGCTGAGCTAATGGGGTCATGGGCCTCTCTAACTTTGGCCTCTAGATTGTCCATTCCATATTTTCTTTTGCTAGGGGATTCAAGGATTGTCATTGATTGGCTAAACAAGAGGGGAGCTATACAAGTTGTAGCTCTAGAAAGCTGGAAGGAAAGGATCATAGAATCCCTTACTCTCTTCAGAAAAATCACATTTACTCACATCTTTCGTGAAGAGAACAAAGAAATAGACATATTATCAAAGATGACTCTTGAAAAGCTGCCAGGTAGAATTGCTTTCAATCGAAGGGAAGATGGAAATGAGGGTCCCACCCTTTACACTCGACTCTTCTATTCTTGTTTTTAGAGTTTTAGTCCTTGACTATCTGATCTAGTACATCTTCTCGACTCTTTTTGGCTCTTTTGGATGCTAAGTCCTTGTTTTTTTTGTAACTTCTGTCTTTTTCAGGATTGCCTTAGAGTTATAGCTAGCTATTAGAGAGATTGGTATAGAGTAGTGTGGCTCTTAAGAAGAGACGGGTTCCTTTTTGGCCTTTTGATGAAATGCACAGTTGTATGAAAACATTTTGTATTTTGATGAATATAAAAGAGGAATTTTTATGTGGAAAAAAAAGTTAAAGTAGTCAGTTTGCAATGAAGTTTGTAGGTGACAAAATAATCAGTGCGCGGCTAGGGGATTTTAAATTATTCAGCTTCAAGTTATTTAAAGTAGTAAGTTAAAGTAGTCAATTTGCAGGTGACAAAATAATCAATATGCAGTTAGGGGATTGAGAACCATAGCTAGGCGATCGAGAACCGAAGCTAGAGGGATTGTGAATTTGATCTAGATGAGATCAAAAATAATAATGCAATATCAATGCATGCCACCACTCTCAACAATAACATTTTGAAGTTGAAAGTCAATAACATGGAAGAAAAATGAAGTTTTTAAATTTATTTAATCTCAATAAAATTATTAGTAAGATTTCCCTAGTTTCAACTTTGAAAATGAGAAATTTTTTTAAGTCAGCCATGCAACTAATAACACCTTCAATAAAAACTTATAATAATAATCTTGAAAATATAACCATAATAATTGAAATGATTCGGTTTAAGTGGTGACACAAATATCATGAACTCCATCGTATAAAATGTAGCATATTCCAAATGCTTTCCTAACCAAAATTTCCAATGCAAAGTGACAATCCATTTCGTACAATCGGTTCTCTAGTTTTAATGGAAAAAATCATAGGAAGGCACATTCAAATTAACCACACAAAGTAAAACAATAAAATAGTGAGTACATAAGCCACACAAACTAATTTTACGGGTTAGTTAAGTTTAAGATTTTAGTATTTTGATGAAATAATATTTTGTTAGTGGTTAATTAAGTTTAAGATTTTTGTGTCTTCATGAAATAATGTTTTATTATGATAGTTTACTCCTTTTATGTGAAAGGGAAAACCTAAAAGCTAAAATTAATGATCAAGAGTTAAAATCAAAGATGAGAACATGAAAATTTGGAAAATTTAAATGAATTTAAATGAATTCGAAAGAAGCGCAATACTATCCATCCACAAACCAAAGACCACAAGAACTTAAATTCCTTTTAATCAAACTATAAGTTTTGACTATTGAACTAAAGACCAAACTATATGTACATCCAAAAAAGGGGCCTTTTATTAGACTACTTGGATGTGAATAAGCATCAAAACCATTGAATGCAAAATGCAAAGGCATGGTTGTTAGGGAGTTGATTGTGCAATAAACAAGGAATTTTTGAAGATTATATTTTCACATTTATTAAAAAATGATTAAAAAATGAGGGTGCTTTTGAATCCACGTGGGAATCTCTAATCACTAAAAAATGAGGGTGCTTGTGAATCCATGTGGGAATCTTTAACCACTAAAAGATGAGGCTGCTTGTGAATCTATGTGGGAATCTCTAACCACCCTGCGCACATATATTAGGCTACATCAAAAGTGATCAAGTCAATCAAAGAAAGGCTCAAATGGTGTACAAAATATTATCAACCATGAGAGAAAAGGCAAAAGAGCAAGGGAAAATACAAAAAACCCAAGTTTTATGAAAAATACACAAAAACCCAAGTTCTATGGGTTCAATATTATTGAAATGGAACATTGAGATTGAGTTGTAGATCTCAAAATCATTTATTCAAACCATAGAAGGGGCATTTGAAGGAAAAATTACAATGCTTAAATGATCTTGACATGGAAGTGCGTAGGTTTGGCATTTGTGCATAGTAGAATATTGTATGGACAAGATTGAAGAGAATACTTATTGTATCTTCGTAGTTTTGATGAGTTGAAAGGTTACAAAGGTTAGTATTGTAGAAAATATTATGAAATTGAGATTTGATGTGGCATAGATAGGACATTTTAAGAGAAAATGTTTTTCATCATTCACCTTCTTAGTATCACTAAGCTGACAAACTCTTTCATCCCACAACGTTTTAGGAATTGTCTAAGCCTTATTTCATTATGAGGCTTGTGAAAGTTTGTTCTTATTTTAGTAATGTTGGTTTTCTTCTTCACGCTATTTATAACAAAAAATTTCTTCAAATTTCCAAGATCAGGGTTAATGACCTCTTTATAGTATCTTAATTTAAAGTTATCATCTAATTCTTTATTTAATTATTTTAACAAAAACTAGGCAATTTATATTATTAAAAATGGTTGTAGCATAGGTAACAACATTCTTTAAGCTTACATAATGTCTTCATAGTTCAAGTTATTGTCATAGATCCAAAACAACATACAAAGCTTACATATATCTACTGGCAAAATTTCCTAGTTTTTGCTACTACAATATAATCTACAAAAGATACCTAAGATATTGATTACTCTAAAAGGTATAAGCTAAAGGAAGGTATGATGACTTGCTATCTCCTTTAGGCATATGGCAATGTGAATTGACTCTTGTTCTCCAATTTTCATATCTTCTATCGGTTGGATCACAATATCATCATCCTTTTGTTCGCGTTGATCAAACAACCATTGATTAGAAGCCATATATTGTGCATCTTTGTTCAAATTATACACAAAAATTTTCAAGAAATTGCATTCTACCTCTAAACTGGCTAACTATTGCTTAACTTAAACCAAGGTGCTCATAACTTTTGCAATTTATGAGATACACTATTGCTCATATTCATGAAATTTATAGATAAGAGAGAAAACATGTTCTACTTCCCTAAACCATTTCTTCATGCATCCCTAGAATCCTTGTAATCTCTTGTAAACCATGTTGATCCATGATGTATACTCTACCTTCTCTTAGTTGTAGAGAGAGTCAACTCTTGACAATGCAACAAGCCCACAAGCTAGATTTGAAATATAGTTGATGAGGATCAACACAAAATTGAAGGGAATTTCCCCAATATAGACAAGAGTCTTAATAACAATGCCCGCGACTAGAGAGAGGAGTATGAAACTTTGCACTCCTTGCTTGAGTGCACAATACAAATTTTCCCAGATATTCAAAGACAAATCCACACTCATAGAAACACAAACTAGTTATTGTACTAACAACCAAGGCTTGATTACAAACCAATCTTAACAAAAAAAATGAAAATAGAGTGATATCTGTGTCAACTACCAACCTGAGTACCAAGAATACTTTCGGGTGAAAACCAATTAAATTGAACTACCCACAACCAACGAACAAAGAATGTGGCTTTGAACTCTCGATATAAATACCCAAAACACCCATCCTAAAATATTCAAATTCAATTCCAAACCAACCGATATTGGTGATAACAACTATGCTAATAGTCAACTCCTATGCACTATCCAACCTCGACAAAGAAAGGACCTACAAGATGAAAACAAAACTGACCACCAACCTAAGACTCAAAGGGGATTTAGGACATAGTCCAAATGAGAAGTGTTACCCATGTTCCTCCCACTATGCAAAGGTCAGATTGTCCATTATCCCACCTTGCCTGGCCTGTATTAAATCTATTCTTTCATTGCCCATCATCCCTGCAAGCTCAAACATGTGTGAGGGAGCCTTGGGTCTCGTAAATTTATTGCATTGCCTTGGTGGAGGGGTTGGCATGTGAGGGACATGTGGCATAATACATTTGCTTATCATTAAGTTCCAAAGGGAATATTAAGGTATGGCTTGGATGGTTAATTGGCCATTAACCCAAAGCTCCCTTATGTTTAATTTTGTTACCTTGTTGGCTAACAAATTAGCTTGGCAGTAAAGGCTCCTTAAGACTTGATAAAGGAGATGGTTTGGAATTTTTTTTGCCTCATGTTGAGCTCGAACTAGGATAAAGGAAAGTTTTTAATCAGTTGGACTAATTTTTTTGTGCATTAAATCGGTAAGTGTACTAGAATCCTCCACTACTGTAGAGTTTGAATTTGCACTTCCATTGCTAACCTTATTCCCTGGAGTAATGGGTAAGTTGATGTTTGATTATTTGATGACTTGATGATGTTCCCAATCCCCAAGCATACAAAAATTCAATTTTTCCTCCGTGAAAATAGCCCTGACTCTTCCATCCCTTATCCTCTAATTCTTTATCAAACCACAATTTCTCCTTATATATAATATTTTTTACCAAATACTTAAATCACTAAGAAATATTATTAAATTATTATTATACAAACAAACAATCTTTTACACTCCGACGAATTATAAACATATATTGAAAATATCATTTACAAAAAGTATGATGCTTACTATATACATTGTAATTAGACATACAACAATAAAAAATAATAACATATTAAATTTAATGTTTTAAACATATAGCTTTAACGATTAAAACCATATCCTTATCCTTAATGAGTTTGATTGATTCATAACCATATCGTGGTAGCTCAACTAAATAGTGAAAGCTATACACAGACTACATAACACGTACGTAACGGTGGACTTTTGCGATTTTATAAGATGAAGTTTCCTCTTATGGATGCAATAACTTTATGTAACTAACGTTCATTAAGTATTTCCCACGTGGCATGGGTCGAATATATTTAATGTATATATCATTGAAACCTCCCGTGATAAAGTAGCATATATAAGGACCTCGTTGTTCCTTGAGTACACATACTCTTGTCCATGACATGACATGGATTGAAATTGAGTAACAGGCACCATACAATTGTTGTAGTAGAGAAAGCCTACCCCTCTTGTGTGAAAAAAATGGAGATAATATTGTTTGTAACTATCTTGTTGTAAACATGTATGAGAAATTGGAGTGAGCCTATTTTCATTTATTTAGCTAAGAGAAATCGACTTACCAAAAAACAAAAAAGCATAAAATCTAGTGTATATTCACTCAAATCTTTACCATCTATCATTTTACCATCTATCATGCAATCATGAAGACTACCTTGTTAGACCCACTAAGATGTGGGATTATGGTGATTCACAAGATGATGGTGATGTTGAACTACCTTTGGATACTTTGCAAGAAGATGAAGAATTTTTTTAAAAGGCTATAAGTCATTCCAGGTCTACTAGGGAGTTGGGTTTAGACAATCATTGTAGTGAACCCGGTAGTTCATTTCATGAGAATATCATGAATGCATAAAGTAATCTCATATATCTATATTAAATAATAACAATTTATTATATGAATATATATGAGAATGATGATTGATTGAGTACAATCGATATTTATAAATACACGTAAGGTTTGATAAGTCGTGTTCTTTTGGAAAATGTATGACTATCATTAATTACAATATAATAAATGTAGAATAGTGATAACGGTGACTACTTAGTACAATATAAATGATTATACATCATTACATAGTGGTAATATACTTACAAGTCTTCTCCCCTTGAAAATGCTTCGTCCTCAAAGTATGGGCAAGGACAACAACTTCTAGAAGAACCATCCTCTTGCATCTTTCACCTATTTCATAAGGTTGAGGACATGAGGTGATAATACCTTCGAAGTCTTGAACAATATTGTCACATCGAAAAAGGATCAATCCATCTAAGGTGGATTCTTTTAGGAACTATCTGATGATTAGATTATGGATTCGATCTTTTTGTTGTTGACTTCGATGTGCATAGATCTTTGAATGCTTCAATATGTAAGTACACCATCGACTCTAGTTAGGTACCATGGGATATTGGTATGTTGATTCTTGCGCATTATAAATTATTTCATTTCAGTGTCAATACGGTACCCTAATAAGAATATCCTTCTTAATCTTTGGTTTAATCTTGTCATTGTTTACTTGTGTTGTCATGATGATATTTGATATTTTTGATACATTTCCATTTCTTGAATCTTCTTTTTCCTTATAGAGAAGGGTTCCCTTAGCTCCCTGCTTCAACTGTAGTGGAGCTTCTCATGAGGGAAATATCCAAATATTTATCAATAAACCCTTCCTTTGGTTTCATTGCGAACAAGCCAAAATGAGTGCAAAACGAGAATTCGAACTCCCCATCGAAAGAAAAATTCAAGGCATTGGTATTAGTACCTTTTTTATGGTGAGTAAATCCTCTAGTCTCATTCATTCAGTGGAATGACAAGCTTGGATTTGTTGTATCCTCTCCACAATGTATCACAGAAGGTGTGATTGAGGTAGAACGAATTCCCTTAGGGTAACCAACTACACATTATTATGCCCTCACCTCTAGCTTGGATTGCACCCTAGTATTAAGTTTGGATAACCTTTGAGCCAACTCATCAAGGATGTTCATCACACCTTCCTCCTACGAGTGTGCCCCCACCATGTACCACTCTTGTGCACCCTCAACAAAACCAAAGGAGCATGGAAGCGGGTTCAACCAGATCAACTGGACCTCCAATGGATTAGTTGAATAATCCATGATCTCCTCTTCCATTGCCAACTCAGTTGCCACATCCTCCCTGCTCCAGAACCTTGAATAAAGTTTATCTTGATGTCGAGGGGAGATGATCTTGTTAGGTTTAGGGTTTTCAACTTGTGAGGGATATGCAAGACTGTGACGAGTGAGGGTAGGGATTAGGTGGATGTATGCAACCATTGGCTGCATGCTAGGTTGTGGTGTATAGATCCACAAAAATGGTGGATAGTAGGAACCACTATGCAGATATGCCTTCACGTAAAACAAATGGTTAAACTAAATGCTTAACATGGAGTTAACATATCCAGCCCCAATACTCACTTGGACATGATCTTCAAAGTTTAATAAAATATGAGGCTTATCCTTGGATTGTTGCAATCAAATTGTGCTAGAACCACTAAAGAGGGGCACTACACTTTGATATCACGTCACTTGCACCTTGATACATATATGGGCACCACAATGATTTGATGAGAAATCTCTTATCGATGCTCAACTTCAGTCTTCACTACAAATCAACTACCAA
>SNQJ01S0025832.1:87586-102320 GCA_010110895.2 Picea sitchensis
CGTGCATGGGTCGAGTATCCATATATCTCTGACCATGTGCCTATTTTCCTATAGTTGGGAGATGACAGAAATAAGGTGGCTTATCCCTTTAAATTTAACCCGGCTTGGTTAAAAGATGCATCTTTCAAAGCTTTGGTTAGGGATGTTTGGACGGACACATCTTTGTCACAACATGAGGGCGCTCAGAGAAAAATTGCAAAAAAACTTCCAGGCCTGAAAGAGCGGACAAAAACCTAGTTAAAGGTAAAACAATATAGGGACCGCTTGGATATGGAAAAACTAGAAGCTGACATTGTTGATCTTCTACGTCAGAAGGCACTGGGTTTTCAGTCCATAGACTATGAATCAAATCTGCGTAACATGGAGTTTGATCGTAAGAAGAAGCTTCTCGAGGAGGAGGAGTGATGGAGACATAAAAGAAGAGCTATATGGATCACTAGTGGAGATAAGAACACTAAGTTCTTCCATCGGTTTTCCAGCTATCAGAGGAACAAAAAACACATATGGGAGATTGAGGATGATTCAGGTAAAGTACATATGCATAAGGAGGACATTAAGAAATTTTCTTTCAACCATTTTAATTCATACTACAAGGCATCTGATTCACTCCTTATCAAGGAATAGGTAGAGACCGCAAGGCTTTTCCCAAGGATGGTTAAGGAGGATGATGCGACAGTTCTTGAAAAACCATGCACAATGGAGGAAATTCTAGTAGTTCTAAAAGGATTATCAAAGGACAAAAGTCTTGGGCTAGACGGTTGGTCAGTCAAATTTTCCCTACATTTTTTTTATCTAGTTGGGCATGATCTACTAGAGATGGTGGAGGAGTCTCGTCTAAAAGGTAAAGTTCAAAAAAATTTAAACACCACCTTTATTGCGTTGATCCCAAAAGTAAATGCTCCTAGAACTTTCTCTGATTTTCGTCCTATTGCGCTTTGCAATTTGTGCTACAAGATAATATCAAAATTAATTGCAATAAGATTGCGCCCCATTCTCTCTCAAGCTCTGTCAAACAAACAACTGGGCTTCCTCAAGGGAAGGAAAATCTTAGATGCCATAGGCACGACCCAGGAATGTTTACACAGCATTAAGACAAAAAAACTTCTAGCAATTATTTTGAAATTAGACTTAAAAAAGGCATATGATTATATCAGTTGGGACTTTCTTAGGCTTCTTCTCATACAAAGTGGATTCGGCTTGGAAACTACAAATTGGATAATGGGTTGTGTATCTTCAATTGTTTATGTTATTCTGGTCAATGGAGAGGCGACTTCTTTCCTGCAGATTGAATGGGGGCTTCGCCAAGGATGCCCTTTAACACCCCTTTTATTCATTCTCATTATGGAAGGACTAAGCATACTATTAAAAAGGGACAAACCGAGGGGGCACTTATGGGAATCAAAGCATCGATACTTACAAAAATCATACACCTATTTTTTGTGGATGACGTGATTATCATGACTAATGCAAAGCTTACAGAATGGCTATAAATAAGGAAAATCCTCAACATTTTCCGTTGGGCATCGGGATTGAGTATCAATACTCAAAAATCAACTTTTCATCACACTGGAATCCAGCACGATACTTTAGCAGAACTAAAATCATTGTTCAGGTATGAGTTCAAAGATATTTCAGGAGGTTTTAAATATCTTGGTGTCTTTTTAAAGTTAGACAACTATAGAGCAGAAGACTGGGATTGGATTTTAGAAAAATTCGAAAGCAGAATTAACCATTGGTGTGACAAAATGTTATCTTTGGGAGGTAGGTACATTTTAATAAAATCGGTCTTAGAAAGTCTCCCTATATATTGGATGGCTATAGCTCATCTTCCATTGCCGGTCCTCATAAAAATTCGACAGTTGTCTTTCTCTTTTCTATGGGCTGACCAAAAAAAGAGTTTCATATATCATTTGTGTAGGTGGGAATTGGTTTCGAAACCAAATATTTTTGGAGGGTGGGGTCTAAGAAACCTAAATATCTTCTACCGGGCATTAGCCACAAATACTTTCTGGCGAGTCTTAACAAATCCTGGCATATGGAATAGGGTGATAAAAGACAAATATTTACCCTATGTTCAGGTCCACTCATGGCTCAGATCGACATCAACAAGGACGTCATTTGGATCGCAAACTTGGAAAAATTTAACAAATACCTTTCCGCTTGTTTTACATTAGCTGACTTGGAATCCGAGCATTGGTCATTCAATTATGATTGGGAGAGATGTTATTTTAGGTATGGGAAAGGATTCTCTGCTCTCAGATGAGTTAATCGAGAAGTTGAATTCAAAAAGTATTTTTTTGTTATATCAAGTAAGTTGTCCACAGGTACAAGGAACTATCGGAGCAAACTAGCTATCTAGCACTAATCTGGAGTTTGAGGGAGATGTGGCTACAGAATGGGAAACATTTAGGAAAATTTTGAAAATCTCTGGAATTCTCCTTCAGAACCGTCCCGACACCTTACTTTGGACGGGAGGAGACAGTAAGGTATTCTCTCGGTAAACAATGTATGCAATGCAGTTGCAGCAAAATTTTGGTCGCCAAGGGTGTTCGGATGGTGGAGAAATTTATGGAAGTGGGAATGCCCATTAAAAATAAAGCTTTTTACATGGTTAGTTGCTGAAAACTAGATTCTCTTGTGGAAAAATCTCTAGAAAATGGGATGGGTGGGTCCAGGCATGTGCTCCTTATGCAAGCAAAGTAATGAGTTTGGTAAGCATATTTTTATAAAATGCTCTTTTGCTAACATTGTATGGAACATGGTTTTAAAAGAGCTATCTCTTGTCTAAGGTTGGCATGGTAAATCTGTACACGAGTGCTTTGTAAATTGGAAATTAACAAATCCATCTTTCTCATCTCTACCTGCCTTTCTTAACTGTACTTATGGAACGAAAGGAACCACTCCATTTTTTAGGTGGGCATCCCATCGTCTCAAAAGGTAGCTTACAAAACCATTGTTGCAGTCAAGTTTCATGGTAGCAGGGTAAAAGTAAATCATACTCGCCCACAAAAGGTGAGTTTGTCGGACGATATTGTTGTAGCATGGTTTGATGGAGAAACTCAACTAAAGGATGAAAAGTGTGGGGCTGGTGGAAATATAGTGATTAACAACTCCATCTATTACTTGTGGACTCGTAATTGCAGCAAAGGAACAAACACCAGGGCTGAGCTAATGGGGTCATGGGCCTCTCTAACTTTGGCCTCTAGATTGTCCATTCCATATTTTCTTTTGCTAGGGGATTCAAGGATTGTCATTGATTGGCTAAACAAGAGGGGAGCTATACAAGTTGTAGCTCTAGAAAGCTGGAAGGAAAGGATCATAGAATCCCTTACTCTCTTCAGAAAAATCACATTTACTCACATCTTTCGTGAAGAGAACAAAGAAATAGACATATTATCAAAGATGACTCTTGAAAAGCTGCCAGGTAGAATTGCTTTCAATCGAAGGGAAGATGGAAATGAGGGTCCCACCCTTTACACTCGACTCTTCTATTCTTGTTTTTAGAGTTTTAGTCCTTGACTATCTGATCTAGTACATCTTCTCGACTCTTTTTGGCTCTTTTGGATGCTAAGTCCTTGTTTTTTTTGTAACTTCTGTCTTTTTCAGGATTGCCTTAGAGTTATAGCTAGCTATTAGAGAGATTGGTATAGAGTAGTGTGGCTCTTAAGAAGAGACGGGTTCCTTTTTGGCCTTTTGATGAAATGCACAGTTGTATGAAAACATTTTGTATTTTGATGAATATAAAAGAGGAATTTTTATGTGGAAAAAAAAGTTAAAGTAGTCAGTTTGCAATGAAGTTTGTAGGTGACAAAATAATCAGTGCGCGGCTAGGGGATTTTAAATTATTCAGCTTCAAGTTATTTAAAGTAGTAAGTTAAAGTAGTCAATTTGCAGGTGACAAAATAATCAATATGCAGTTAGGGGATTGAGAACCATAGCTAGGCGATCGAGAACCGAAGCTAGAGGGATTGTGAATTTGATCTAGATGAGATCAAAAATAATAATGCAATATCAATGCATGCCACCACTCTCAACAATAACATTTTGAAGTTGAAAGTCAATAACATGGAAGAAAAATGAAGTTTTTAAATTTATTTAATCTCAATAAAATTATTAGTAAGATTTCCCTAGTTTCAACTTTGAAAATGAGAAATTTTTTTAAGTCAGCCATGCAACTAATAACACCTTCAATAAAAACTTATAATAATAATCTTGAAAATATAACCATAATAATTGAAATGATTCGGTTTAAGTGGTGACACAAATATCATGAACTCCATCGTATAAAATGTAGCATATTCCAAATGCTTTCCTAACCAAAATTTCCAATGCAAAGTGACAATCCATTTCGTACAATCGGTTCTCTAGTTTTAATGGAAAAAATCATAGGAAGGCACATTCAAATTAACCACACAAAGTAAAACAATAAAATAGTGAGTACATAAGCCACACAAACTAATTTTACGGGTTAGTTAAGTTTAAGATTTTAGTATTTTGATGAAATAATATTTTGTTAGTGGTTAATTAAGTTTAAGATTTTTGTGTCTTCATGAAATAATGTTTTATTATGATAGTTTACTCCTTTTATGTGAAAGGGAAAACCTAAAAGCTAAAATTAATGATCAAGAGTTAAAATCAAAGATGAGAACATGAAAATTTGGAAAATTTAAATGAATTTAAATGAATTCGAAAGAAGCGCAATACTATCCATCCACAAACCAAAGACCACAAGAACTTAAATTCCTTTTAATCAAACTATAAGTTTTGACTATTGAACTAAAGACCAAACTATATGTACATCCAAAAAAGGGGCCTTTTATTAGACTACTTGGATGTGAATAAGCATCAAAACCATTGAATGCAAAATGCAAAGGCATGGTTGTTAGGGAGTTGATTGTGCAATAAACAAGGAATTTTTGAAGATTATATTTTCACATTTATTAAAAAATGATTAAAAAATGAGGGTGCTTTTGAATCCACGTGGGAATCTCTAATCACTAAAAAATGAGGGTGCTTGTGAATCCATGTGGGAATCTTTAACCACTAAAAGATGAGGCTGCTTGTGAATCTATGTGGGAATCTCTAACCACCCTGCGCACATATATTAGGCTACATCAAAAGTGATCAAGTCAATCAAAGAAAGGCTCAAATGGTGTACAAAATATTATCAACCATGAGAGAAAAGGCAAAAGAGCAAGGGAAAATACAAAAAACCCAAGTTTTATGAAAAATACACAAAAACCCAAGTTCTATGGGTTCAATATTATTGAAATGGAACATTGAGATTGAGTTGTAGATCTCAAAATCATTTATTCAAACCATAGAAGGGGCATTTGAAGGAAAAATTACAATGCTTAAATGATCTTGACATGGAAGTGCGTAGGTTTGGCATTTGTGCATAGTAGAATATTGTATGGACAAGATTGAAGAGAATACTTATTGTATCTTCGTAGTTTTGATGAGTTGAAAGGTTACAAAGGTTAGTATTGTAGAAAATATTATGAAATTGAGATTTGATGTGGCATAGATAGGACATTTTAAGAGAAAATGTTTTTCATCATTCACCTTCTTAGTATCACTAAGCTGACAAACTCTTTCATCCCACAACGTTTTAGGAATTGTCTAAGCCTTATTTCATTATGAGGCTTGTGAAAGTTTGTTCTTATTTTAGTAATGTTGGTTTTCTTCTTCACGCTATTTATAACAAAAAATTTCTTCAAATTTCCAAGATCAGGGTTAATGACCTCTTTATAGTATCTTAATTTAAAGTTATCATCTAATTCTTTATTTAATTATTTTAACAAAAACTAGGCAATTTATATTATTAAAAATGGTTGTAGCATAGGTAACAACATTCTTTAAGCTTACATAATGTCTTCATAGTTCAAGTTATTGTCATAGATCCAAAACAACATACAAAGCTTACATATATCTACTGGCAAAATTTCCTAGTTTTTGCTACTACAATATAATCTACAAAAGATACCTAAGATATTGATTACTCTAAAAGGTATAAGCTAAAGGAAGGTATGATGACTTGCTATCTCCTTTAGGCATATGGCAATGTGAATTGACTCTTGTTCTCCAATTTTCATATCTTCTATCGGTTGGATCACAATATCATCATCCTTTTGTTCGCGTTGATCAAACAACCATTGATTAGAAGCCATATATTGTGCATCTTTGTTCAAATTATACACAAAAATTTTCAAGAAATTGCATTCTACCTCTAAACTGGCTAACTATTGCTTAACTTAAACCAAGGTGCTCATAACTTTTGCAATTTATGAGATACACTATTGCTCATATTCATGAAATTTATAGATAAGAGAGAAAACATGTTCTACTTCCCTAAACCATTTCTTCATGCATCCCTAGAATCCTTGTAATCTCTTGTAAACCATGTTGATCCATGATGTATACTCTACCTTCTCTTAGTTGTAGAGAGAGTCAACTCTTGACAATGCAACAAGCCCACAAGCTAGATTTGAAATATAGTTGATGAGGATCAACACAAAATTGAAGGGAATTTCCCCAATATAGACAAGAGTCTTAATAACAATGCCCGCGACTAGAGAGAGGAGTATGAAACTTTGCACTCCTTGCTTGAGTGCACAATACAAATTTTCCCAGATATTCAAAGACAAATCCACACTCATAGAAACACAAACTAGTTATTGTACTAACAACCAAGGCTTGATTACAAACCAATCTTAACAAAAAAAATGAAAATAGAGTGATATCTGTGTCAACTACCAACCTGAGTACCAAGAATACTTTCGGGTGAAAACCAATTAAATTGAACTACCCACAACCAACGAACAAAGAATGTGGCTTTGAACTCTCGATATAAATACCCAAAACACCCATCCTAAAATATTCAAATTCAATTCCAAACCAACCGATATTGGTGATAACAACTATGCTAATAGTCAACTCCTATGCACTATCCAACCTCGACAAAGAAAGGACCTACAAGATGAAAACAAAACTGACCACCAACCTAAGACTCAAAGGGGATTTAGGACATAGTCCAAATGAGAAGTGTTACCCATGTTCCTCCCACTATGCAAAGGTCAGATTGTCCATTATCCCACCTTGCCTGGCCTGTATTAAATCTATTCTTTCATTGCCCATCATCCCTGCAAGCTCAAACATGTGTGAGGGAGCCTTGGGTCTCGTAAATTTATTGCATTGCCTTGGTGGAGGGGTTGGCATGTGAGGGACATGTGGCATAATACATTTGCTTATCATTAAGTTCCAAAGGGAATATTAAGGTATGGCTTGGATGGTTAATTGGCCATTAACCCAAAGCTCCCTTATGTTTAATTTTGTTACCTTGTTGGCTAACAAATTAGCTTGGCAGTAAAGGCTCCTTAAGACTTGATAAAGGAGATGGTTTGGAATTTTTTTTGCCTCATGTTGAGCTCGAACTAGGATAAAGGAAAGTTTTTAATCAGTTGGACTAATTTTTTTGTGCATTAAATCGGTAAGTGTACTAGAATCCTCCACTACTGTAGAGTTTGAATTTGCACTTCCATTGCTAACCTTATTCCCTGGAGTAATGGGTAAGTTGATGTTTGATTATTTGATGACTTGATGATGTTCCCAATCCCCAAGCATACAAAAATTCAATTTTTCCTCCGTGAAAATAGCCCTGACTCTTCCATCCCTTATCCTCTAATTCTTTATCAAACCACAATTTCTCCTTATATATAATATTTTTTACCAAATACTTAAATCACTAAGAAATATTATTAAATTATTATTATACAAACAAACAATCTTTTACACTCCGACGAATTATAAACATATATTGAAAATATCATTTACAAAAAGTATGATGCTTACTATATACATTGTAATTAGACATACAACAATAAAAAATAATAACATATTAAATTTAATGTTTTAAACATATAGCTTTAACGATTAAAACCATATCCTTATCCTTAATGAGTTTGATTGATTCATAACCATATCGTGGTAGCTCAACTAAATAGTGAAAGCTATACACAGACTACATAACACGTACGTAACGGTGGACTTTTGCGATTTTATAAGATGAAGTTTCCTCTTATGGATGCAATAACTTTATGTAACTAACGTTCATTAAGTATTTCCCACGTGGCATGGGTCGAATATATTTAATGTATATATCATTGAAACCTCCCGTGAT
The DNA here is from genome assembly GCA_010110895.2 of Picea sitchensis. Classification (NCBI taxonomy): domain Eukaryota; kingdom Viridiplantae; phylum Streptophyta; class Pinopsida; order Pinales; family Pinaceae; genus Picea; species Picea sitchensis. Next base: position 95,766 of record SNQJ01S0025832.1, read on the forward strand.
AAAGTAGCATATATAAGGACCTCGTTGTTCCTTGAGTACACATACTCTTGTCCATGACATGACATGGATTGAAATTGAGTAACAGGCACCATACAATTGTTGTAGTAGAGAAAGCCTACCCCTCTTGTGTGAAAAAAATGGAGATAATATTGTTTGTAACTATCTTGTTGTAAACATGTATGAGAAATTGGAGTGAGCCTATTTTCATTTATTTAGCTAAGAGAAATCGACTTACCAAAAAACAAAAAAGCATAAAATCTAGTGTATATTCACTCAAATCTTTACCATCTATCATTTTACCATCTATCATGCAATCATGAAGACTACCTTGTTAGACCCACTAAGATGTGGGATTATGGTGATTCACAAGATGATGGTGATGTTGAACTACCTTTGGATACTTTGCAAGAAGATGAAGAATTTTTTTAAAAGGCTATAAGTCATTCCAGGTCTACTAGGGAGTTGGGTTTAGACAATCATTGTAGTGAACCCGGTAGTTCATTTCATGAGAATATCATGAATGCATAAAGTAATCTCATATATCTATATTAAATAATAACAATTTATTATATGAATATATATGAGAATGATGATTGATTGAGTACAATCGATATTTATAAATACACGTAAGGTTTGATAAGTCGTGTTCTTTTGGAAAATGTATGACTATCATTAATTACAATATAATAAATGTAGAATAGTGATAACGGTGACTACTTAGTACAATATAAATGATTATACATCATTACATAGTGGTAATATACTTACAAGTCTTCTCCCCTTGAAAATGCTTCGTCCTCAAAGTATGGGCAAGGACAACAACTTCTAGAAGAACCATCCTCTTGCATCTTTCACCTATTTCATAAGGTTGAGGACATGAGGTGATAATACCTTCGAAGTCTTGAACAATATTGTCACATCGAAAAAGGATCAATCCATCTAAGGTGGATTCTTTTAGGAACTATCTGATGATTAGATTATGGATTCGATCTTTTTGTTGTTGACTTCGATGTGCATAGATCTTTGAATGCTTCAATATGTAAGTACACCATCGACTCTAGTTAGGTACCATGGGATATTGGTATGTTGATTCTTGCGCATTATAAATTATTTCATTTCAGTGTCAATACGGTACCCTAATAAGAATATCCTTCTTAATCTTTGGTTTAATCTTGTCATTGTTTACTTGTGTTGTCATGATGATATTTGATATTTTTGATACATTTCCATTTCTTGAATCTTCTTTTTCCTTATAGAGAAGGGTTCCCTTAGCTCCCTGCTTCAACTGTAGTGGAGCTTCTCATGAGGGAAATATCCAAATATTTATCAATAAACCCTTCCTTTGGTTTCATTGCGAACAAGCCAAAATGAGTGCAAAACGAGAATTCGAACTCCCCATCGAAAGAAAAATTCAAGGCATTGGTATTAGTACCTTTTTTATGGTGAGTAAATCCTCTAGTCTCATTCATTCAGTGGAATGACAAGCTTGGATTTGTTGTATCCTCTCCACAATGTATCACAGAAGGTGTGATTGAGGTAGAACGAATTCCCTTAGGGTAACCAACTACACATTATTATGCCCTCACCTCTAGCTTGGATTGCACCCTAGTATTAAGTTTGGATAACCTTTGAGCCAACTCATCAAGGATGTTCATCACACCTTCCTCCTACGAGTGTGCCCCCACCATGTACCACTCTTGTGCACCCTCAACAAAACCAAAGGAGCATGGAAGCGGGTTCAACCAGATCAACTGGACCTCCAATGGATTAGTTGAATAATCCATGATCTCCTCTTCCATTGCCAACTCAGTTGCCACATCCTCCCTGCTCCAGAACCTTGAATAAAGTTTATCTTGATGTCGAGGGGAGATGATCTTGTTAGGTTTAGGGTTTTCAACTTGTGAGGGATATGCAAGACTGTGACGAGTGAGGGTAGGGATTAGGTGGATGTATGCAACCATTGGCTGCATGCTAGGTTGTGGTGTATAGATCCACAAAAATGGTGGATAGTAGGAACCACTATGCAGATATGCCTTCACGTAAAACAAATGGTTAAACTAAATGCTTAACATGGAGTTAACATATCCAGCCCCAATACTCACTTGGACATGATCTTCAAAGTTTAATAAAATATGAGGCTTATCCTTGGATTGTTGCAATCAAATTGTGCTAGAACCACTAAAGAGGGGCACTACACTTTGATATCACGTCACTTGCACCTTGATACATATATGGGCACCACAATGATTTGATGAGAAATCTCTTATCGATGCTCAACTTCAGTCTTCACTACAAATCAACTACCAAGGGCTTAAAACTCAGTAACCTTCTTCAATAATCGATCCAACATAACGTTTCCTACCCCATGTCAACACAGCTATGAAGAACAACATGAATCTCACATTAGCGTGACTTTCACAAGAAGTTATTTTCATGAGTCAGGTCATCTTTGTGGAACATATTCCTATCTGTGTTTTTATTTGGGTCTATGAAGCCCACTCCAACTTCCATATTGTATTACATATCCATAGACTCCTGATATTCTATGGTAGAGAAGATCAAATTATTAGGGTTTTGTTGTCTGACTTCTTTCTACTATGCCTTAGCTACCAACGCTACTTGAATACTGCAATAAATTTAACACTAGGTCTATTGCTTAGACCTTCATATGTGTGGATTCTCAAGTTAGATCCATCAATCCTCCACCAGTCCTAGCTCCATGTCTTTGCATAATCTTTATCCGCTCCTTCCTCCAGAAATATTAGGTCTTGTCTATGCCATGAAAATATTTACTGCCCTAAATTGAATAACAAAATAAAAAATAAATTTGAAATTGAAAACATGCCGACTTATTTACCTTCCTAAATTGAATAAAAACATAAAAAAAAATTGAAATTAAAAACGAAAACATACCAACTTCTTTCTTAATGTCTTTTCATCTACACTTCTTGTTGTTGGCCCAGTGCACAATTTTATTGTGACCCTCATCATCTAACTTACTTTCTATCAATCAAGCCTACACTTCTTGTTATTGGCCCAGTCCACAATATTATTGTGACCCTCATCATCTAACTTACTTTCTATCAATCAAACCATGACTTCCAGTGAATTGTATATATAGAGTCGTAATGACTAACTGTTAGCTTTTTATGTAAGAATGTTTATTTTAAGGAAACAATATTAATATTTGATATTTAAAAAAGATAGATATAATCGTGATATATTATTTGTTTTTATTAATTTTATTTTCTATTTTAATATTAGTTTTTTGTTATAATAGTAATTTATTAGTTTTTACTAATCTCATAAAGTAAAGGTTTGCACTTAACTCTTCGTTTAAGAGTTATTTGAAAATGATGTTGTTTAGTTATTCTATAAAATGGTTTTTTTCACCGGAATTAGGGGATATAAATTTACAGGAATCACTATTTTTTGTTGTTCAAAATCCATTTTTGAATGCAGAAATGGATTCAACAAGCTGAAAAATCTCCGAAGCACTCGGATTATACAGAAAGAATCACTCAAATCTAATAATTTCTTGTCGGATTTTAGGTAAATGTCCCTGGAAAAAATCGTCATTTCATAAAAAGTTTAGCCTACTTCTTTAAAAACTCTCTTTAACTTTTTTCCAAATTTCTTTGTAAAAGTTTATACTCCAAATTAAATAATTATACAAAACTATTGTTTTTACTAACATTTTAAAAATTAATTTTCTTATATTGTTTTATAAAATAAAACCTTTAATCTTCCAATTACATATTTTAAACTAATTTTTAATTAACTTTTAATTTGTCGATAGTTTATATATACTTTTGTACGTTCAAGACTCTTTGATATCTTCAATACATACAATGTCATTTTGCCTCTTAATTTAGCATAGTAAGAAATCAAATAAAATTGTTACAATGTCATTTTGCGTGTTAATTTACCATACCATAGTAAGAAATCAAATCAAATTGTTTTGTTTTGTTTCTCAAAACTCTTTGAGATCTTCAATGCATACAATGTCATTTTGTCTTATAACACAGTAAGAAATCAAATAAAATTGTTTTTATTGTGTATAGTATTGATAAATAATAAATATATCTGTATTTGTATGTAACATAGTAAGAAATCAAATAAAATTGTTTTTATTATGTATAGTATTGATAAATAATAAATATATCTGTATTTGTATGTAAATTTCAAATTTACATTTATCTTGTATTTATTAAAAAAAAATTATTTAATTTTTTTTTTATAAATATTAATAAAATTATAATATTTTTTATTTAATATTTAAATTTAAAATAATTCAAATGAATCAAACATGACACCCCTTGCCCCAAATCAAACGAGTATTCAATCAAAAGAATATCTAATAGCCCCATGGACTTTTGAAAGTAGGTTGTTGGACCATGTAAAATTCACTTTTAGATACAATAGAGTAAGTGGGTCCATTGACTCAAAGGGTTGGGTTTGCCCCTACCCTAACATACAATAGAGTAAGTGGTTCCATTGAGTCAAAGGGTTGGGTTGGGTTGGGTTTGCCTCTATTTTAAGATGGAAAAATTAGGGGGTTGGACACATTTGGTAGCTTTTAGATGAGGTTGGAAATAAGGAGCAAGTAAAATTGTGTAATATGATTACTATCTCAAAGAAGGTATTATTAATAAAATGTTATGAGGATGTTGAAAAGTTTAAAGACCTCTCCCTCTCACTTTGAATGCAAATTAATCTTAAACGAGTAGTAATGTTGGTATGTTTTAATGCCATGGCCTGCAACTAGATCATCTTTGATGTAAAGAGTCATACAACATCGATGTATTGGTAGAAAGGTTATTTACAAGTGGAATTCCATTTAATGCGTGTAGGTCTCCTTATTGGAAAGAGATGGTACATAATTTGGTCAACCAAGCTCACAAAGGATATACACTCCCCTTATTTTTATCAGAAGACAAATCTCACATTCATGGAAAAGCTCGTAATATTAGAGATAGATGGAGAGATTTTGGGGTGTGCATTATCTTTGATGGTTGAACATATATTTATCATAGACTACTCATTAATATATTGATTTGTAATCCATGAGGGGTCATATTTCTTAAATGGCATGACACTAAGGGGAAGAAAAAGAATGGACCATGTATGATGGGATCATTCAAAGAGGCTATTCAAGAGATTAGGAAGGAAAATGTGGTGCAGATTATGGTAGAAAATGCAACCAAGAACATACTTGAAGGGGTATGATTGAGGATGAGCTCCCAAATATCTATTAGACTCGTGTTGTTCATTGCATGAACCTTCTACTAATTAGAGCATAGATTAGCCCAAATGTCAAATGAGGGAAAGATGTTGCAATCTTTCATTGTTAATCATACAACATCTATTGCAATTTATATAAAACATGCCACTTTCCAACTATTACAATGTGTAGAAACTTCCACCTTTATTATGTTGCCATGTTTTTAAAAAGTGCACTAGTCACTTAGAAAGATGTCCATTTCCCTTTAGTGGGAAGGTGAAGGGATCTTATTCTCGTGATGGAAAACAAGTTAAAGACCTTATCATTGGTTACTTATTTGATTTTGGATGTGAGTGTAGGATATAGTCACACTAGTTATTCCAATTGTTTTTTTTTTGTTTGCTAGTTTGTCTATGACCTGCGGGACTAGCCCGTGGCTTGAGAAACCACGACTTAGGGGCATCTAAGTCATCGAAATCACCCGAAGATCACACCTGGCCTGAGCCATACCAACCCTTAACATGGCTGGATTTTTTGTCCCCGCAGGTTTCAAACCGGTGACTTAACATCACAGAGTGCCTTAACAATACACTCTGTCACCAATTGTCCTACACCTCGGGGACCTAGTTACTCCTATTGTTGATTCCCTTCACATACTATGATAATTGTGATAAATCGTGCTTAAGGGATGTTTTTAAATACCTTGATCAAATGAGGGGCAACAAATTATGTTTAATAAACATTCTCGAATAGACGGATAAACTAGAGATGCACTGGGATTTAAACCCCAATAAATGGAAAATTCTTCATAGCCCTCTCCATTTGGTTGTTTTCTTGCTCAACTCTAAATGGTTTCATAAAAAACTAATTAATAATAAAAAGGGTATGAGTAATTGGAATACCTTCATTAAAAGGTGTTAGGATTGCATATATAAATACAGATAAAGTGTTATAGATATTTAAAATTGAAGGAACATTTTACATATGATGATGGTTCATATAACATGGTTAGAATTAGGTTCATAAAATCTTAGATACAATATGGAGCTAACACTCTTTTGCTTCATCCATTTGCTAGCTATTCATATACTTTCTTAGGTAATCTAAATTTGTATTTAATCTCTTATTTAAAATCTAATTTTAACTTTAGTTTTCCATCAAATTTGAGTACACCGACTTATTTTATGTCATGAAATGAATTAAGATATTCATTTACTTTTTTAGGTAATCTAAATTTGTATTTGAATCTCTTATTTAAAATCTAATTTTAACTTTAGTTTTCCATCAAATTTGAGTACACCGACTCTATTTTATGCCATGAAATGAATTAA
>SNQJ01S0025832.1:110334-125724 GCA_010110895.2 Picea sitchensis
CATGAAATGAATTAAGATATTCATTTACTTTTTTAGGTAATCTAAATTTGTATTTGAATCTCTTATTTAAAATCTAATTTTAACTTTAGTTTTCCATCAAATTTGAGTACACCGACTCTATTTTATGCCATGAAATGAATTAAGATATTCATTTACTTTCTTAGGTAATCTAAATTTGTATTTAAATCTCTTATTTAAAATCTAATTTTAACTTTAGTTTTCCATCAAATTTGAGTACACCGACTCTATTTTATGCCATGAAATGAATTAAGATACCAAGAGAAAGGCGATTGTCCCATATAAAGATATAACATTTTTGGGATAAGATTCTCTATAAATCTTAAATTGATGTTTTAGTTAAAAATTTAAGACTAAGATTACTTCCATAGTACTTCCTAGAAAATCATGTAATAAAGGAGCATTGGATGTACCATGTCACATAAGATTCGATTGAAGTTTGTTCTAAAGCTTAGAAAATGGGGGGTGATGTGGCATATTACACACGACAATAACAACAATAGAGAATAGAGAAAAGGAAAAGTGAAGTATCTGGAATTGTACGCAAATATTTTACAAAGAAGACAGTAGCTATTTCATGGCCCGCAACGTTTTTTTTTGTCTTTTTAAAGGTGTCAGATAAATAAATAAAATACGTAATTTTTATCACCTTGTTTAGTGGTTTGCCTTTCGAGACATACATGGGGTCTCAGCTTTTTGGGTTATATGCCTTTTCATAAACTAATTTTGGGTTATATGCCTTTTCATAAACTAAACAATGCACACATTTAAAAATTAAATACTTAACACGTTTTTTTGATATTAAAAAAATATTAATAAAAAATTAATAAATATGTGTAAATGTGTTTTATTTATTTATTCCTTGTTATATAAATATAGAGTTTTGGTAGCTCTTGTGAAAGATCAAAGATGATTTGGGATCAAGCTTGAGTTTCTGGGTTATTTTTGTGAAATATATAGGGTTAGGTTATTGGGTTATTTATGAAAGATATAGGGTTAGGTTAGGGATATTAGATTTTATGAGCATCTTTAAAGGTTTTATTTTGATTTGTCTAAATATTTATGTATATTTGGATTAATTTTGAGAGTTATCCTTATTTTATTTATAGAAGGAAATATGTTAGAAAAAAATTATACCTTCAAGAATGTGGTGTTGTTTCTTTTAAACTTATTTTTCAAGGTTGAAAACATTTTTTATAAAAATAATCATATGGGTTTAGTTTGGGTGGTTAAAAGGAGAAGTTGTTATCATCTCCACCCAACGTTGAATCACGCTTGTGACATGTTTTCCCCTTGTGGGTTGATTGAGGGTGGCAAGTTAGTAGCATTTTCACTCTCACTTAAGTGTTTGAGGATGTGATGAGGCGTTTCCAAACATTTTAGCCCTAAGTGTAAACTCTATTGATTAAACCATATGACTAGAACATGCCGTTGATGGAAGGCCATAGATTACAAGTTCAAATCTAGTCAAATCCCTTAGCGTTACCAATAGTTATTGTTGTTGAAAATTGAGTTACTCTCCATTTGAATATTCTAAAAAAAAAAAGGAATCCCACAATATTTTCTTTGAAATATATATAAATACAAATTTGCAAAAATTCATTTCCTTTACTCATAAATGTATTAAGCATTATGAATGAAGAAATTGCATCGTATGAATGCACTACACATTCCCCTCTTTTTCTAAATAAACAACAATATTAATTACAAATAAACAACAATATTAATTACAAATCAAAATATCAATTCATAAAACTTGGAAAGAGTAGAGTCTAGAACTTTCCTAGATATTATGTCTTTTGTGAAAAGGCTCATATATTTGAATGGATAATGCTTGGTGAAAGCAATTTGTGAAGATTTTCTCTAGGTCGTTTTCATTTACTTGTGTGATGTGTCAAAATGATTAATTGGTAACACGTATTGCTTTACTCTTATAAACTTTACATGAAAATATTCCAGAATGTCGAAATATTATTTGATGTATATTATATTAATAATAATACTCTTAAAGATATGGCCATAATAACTAAAGTGGTTCGGTTTGAGTTGTGAGAGTAACATATCATTAGCTCCATCGTATAAAATGTGGCATATTCCACATGCTTTCCTAACCAAGAGTGAGTCACATAGGGCCATACAAAATAAACTATACAAATTAAATCAATTAAGAGTGAGTCACATAGGGCCATACAAATTAATGTTTAGTGACCAATTAAGTTTAATATTTTTGTGATTTTGATGAAATAATATTGTATTATGATTGTTAAATAACAAAAAAGTTAAAGATAAAAGTTAAAATTATATAAAAATTAGATGGTAAACGTTTGGAAAATTTAATAGTGAGTGTGGGAAGAGATATAAAGTTTTTCCATCCTCATATTTATTATCATATAAAGGTGGGGTGTAGGGAGATATAATTTTTTTTCATATTATCTTCCCCTACCTCACCCTCATCTAATAGTGTAGGGAGATATAATTTTTTTCTTATTATCTTCCCTTATTCCCACCCTTATTTAATGGTGTAGGGACATATAATTTTTTTCCTATTATTTTCCTCGACCCCACCCTCATCTAATGAAGTTAAACAATGTAACATTATCAACCCACAAAACAAAGGAGCCTAAATCATTTTTAATTAAATTATAAGTTTTGACTTTGGAATTAGATACCAAACCATATGTAGGTCTCAAAAAAGGGATCCTTTATTATGCAAGGATGTGAATAAGTATCAAAACTATGGAACATAGGGCGTGAAAATCTCTAAACAAGGCATGGTTTGCAAGGAACTAATTGTGCAATAAATAAGGAATTCAAGCTGACTAATTTTACCAATTAATGAGAAGAGTTGCTAAATATGAGGGTGTTTGTGGTTCCATGTGGGAATCTCTAACCACCTTGAGCACATATGCTAAGCTACATAAAAACTGATCAAGTCAATATGAGAAAGGCCCAAATGTAGTATATGCGTGGGGAAAGATGATCAACCATAAGACAAAAGGAAAAAGACCAAAGACAAATACATAGGAACCCAAGTTTAATGGGCTCACTATTATTCAAATAAAACATTGAGACTGAGTTGTGGATCTCAAAATAATTTATTCAAACCATAGAAAGGGCACTTAAAGGTAAAATGACAACACTTAAATGATCTCTCCATGGAGGTGTGTAGGTCCATCATTTGGGTATAGTAGGGTAGTGTATGCATAGTAGTTGTAAAGTGTAAATTCTTTACATTGTAAATCCATTGATCTAATAACCAAATGGATCCATTGTTGCAACATTTATATAAACAAAATGACGATGATAGGAAAATAAGAAAAAAAAAATGGGGCCACTTGCACACCCAAAGGTTGGATTATACATACCAATCCAAAATAATGGATGACGACATCTCTTATGAGCACTAAGACCTGATTCTTTGTGTTGTTGAAATGATATGAGCTATATAAGAGGGGGGAACTCTTATTCATAGCAATATACAGTTATTTATAATGATGGTGATGGCGATGATTGTTAACATCCAGTAAAACCACCTTTGGTTTATTGGACCTTAAGAAGAAAATGTATGAATGACTTGGTTTGCTTTAGAATTTATTTTCTATGCTTGAAAAGATTGAAGAAAATATTTATTGAATCTCCATAGTTTTGATGAGTTGAAAGATTACGAAGGTCAGCGTTGTATCAAATATTATGAAATTGATATTTAATGTGGACACATGTTGGACATTTTATGAGAAAATTATTTTCATCATTCACCTTCTTAATATCACAAAGACGACAAACTCTTTCATCTCACAACATTTTAGGAATTGTCTAAGCCTTAGTTCATTGAAGTGTGTGAAAGTTTATGCTTATTTTAGCAATGTTGGTTTTCTTCTTTACCCCAGTTATAATGAAAAATTGTTTCTAATTTTCAAGATTAGGGTTAATGACCTCTTTATGTTAATTTTATCTTATCATCTAATTCTTTATCTCTTTTTTTAAACAGAAGCTGGGCAATTTATATTATAAAAAATGGTTGTAGAGTAGCTAACAACACTATTTAAACTTACATAATGTCTTCATAGTTCAAGTTGTTTGCATAAATCCAAAACAACATACAAAGCTAACATATATCTACTGGAAAAATTTCCCAGTTTTTTTCTACTGCAATATGATCTATAAAAAATACCTAAGATATTGAATACTTTAAAAAACACAAGCTAGCTAAAGGTATGATGGCTTGTTGTCTCCTCTAGGTCTATAACAATGTGAAATGACTCTTGTTCTCCAACTTCCATATCTTCTATCAACTCGATCACAATATCCTCATCCTTGTGTTCCCCTTCACCAGATAGTCGTTGATCATAAGCCATAGATTGTGCATCTTTGTTCAAATTCTCCACTATTTTTTTTCAAGAAATTTCACTATGCCTCTAGAATGACCAACTATTGTTTAACTTGAACCAAGGTGCTCATAACTTCTGCAATTTGTGAGATACAATACTACTCATATTCATGAAATTTAGAGATGGGAGAGAAAATAGATGTTTTGTTTCCCTGAACCATTTCTTCATGCGTCCTTAGAGTCCTCGTATGCACTTGTAAATCATATTGATCCATGATGTATAATTTTCCTTTTATTTGTTGTAGAGAGAGTCCACTCTTGAAAATGCATCAAACCCATAAGCCAAATTCAAAATATAGTAGATGAGGGTCAAGAAAGAACTAAAGTGATTCTCCCCAATACTCATACAAATGAGACTCTAAATAACGACATTAGCAACCAGGGATAGGAGTATGAAACTTTGCACTCCCTGCTTGAGTGCCCAATACAACTTTTCCCAAATATTCAAAGACAAATCCACACTTATAGAAACACAAATTGGTTGTTGTACTAACAACCAAGGCTTAGATTATAGACGAATCTTTACAAACAAAAGGAAAATAGAATGCCATTAGTGCCAACTTCCAACTTGAGTATCAAGGATAATTTTGGTCAGAAACCAATTAAATAGAACTACCCACAACCAAAAAGTAGAGAATGGGGCATTGAACTCTCGATATAAATACCTAAGACACCCTTCTTGAAATATTCAAATTCAATTCCAAATCAATAGAGATCGATGATGACAACTATGCTAATAGCCAACTCTTATGCATTATCCAAACTCGACAAAGAAAGGATATACAAGATGAAAAAAAACTGACCACCAAACTGAGATTCAAAGAGGATTTATGAAGTAGCACAAATGAACATAGCTATATTTCTTCCTCCCATTGTGTAGAGGTCAAGTTGTCCTTTATCCCACCTTGTCTGGGCTATATTAAATCTCTACCGTCATTACCCATCATCCCTACAAGCTCAAACATGTGTGAAGGAGCCTTGGGTCTTGTCAAGTTTATTGCATTTCCTTGGTGGAGGGGCTAATGCACGAGGGACATGTGGCATAATATGTTTGTGGTACTTATCATTAAATTCCAAGGGGCATATTAAGGTATGGATTATCATTAAACCAAAGCTCCCCTATTTTTAATTCTGTTGCCTTGTCAGCTAACAAATCAACTTAGTGGCGAAGGCTCCTTAAGACATGATAAAAGGAGATGGTTTGAATTCGTTTTGCCCAATGTTGAGCTCAAACAAGGATAAAGGTGAGTTTATAATCAGTTGGTCTAGCTGTTTTGTGCATGAACCTGATAACTGTACTAAAATCCCCCACTATTGTTAGAGTTTGAATTTGCGCTTCCATTGCAAACCTTAATCCATGAAGTAATGAGTAAGCTTATGCTTGATTATTTGATGACGTTTCCAATCCCAAAGCATAGGACAATTAAATTTTTCCTCCAAGATTAGTGAGGATCCCCTCACTCCTACCACCCCTATCCTCTAATTCTTTATCAAACCACAATTTCTCCTTAAATAATTTTTTTTTACCAAATCCTTCAAACACTAAAAAAAAAATATTATCAAATCATTATTATCCAAACAAACTTTTTTATTTACATTATGTTGAATCATAAACATACACACAAAATATCATTTATATAAAGTTTGATGCTTACTATATTAAATATACAACAATAAAAAAAAATAACAACATATTAAATTAAATATCAATTTTTATTTTTTATTTTTTTTAACATATTGTTTTAACGATTAAAACCATATCCCAACCCTAAACGAGTTTCATGGAATTATACCCATATCGTGGTAGCTCAACTAAATAGTTAAAGCTATACACCGACTACATAACACGTACGTAACGGGTGGACTTATGCGATATCATAAGATAAAGTTTCCTCTTATGGATGCAATAACTTTATGTCACTAACATTCGTTGAGTATATCAACGTGGCATGGTAGAATATATTTGATGTATATATCTCATTGGATCATTGAAATCTCCCTAAATAATGACCTCGTTGTTCTTAGTACACCTATTCTTGTTCATGACATGACATGAATTGAAATTGAGTAACAAGTACCATATAACGGTGGTAGTCACATAAAAGGCTTCATGTGGGAAAAAGTTGAAAATAAGAATATTTGTAGGTATCTTGTTCAACATTTCATTTTGGTGTTTGGATTAAGGATTTATAAGTAAATGTTATTAAAAAGATCTTTAATAATAATCATATAAATGGAATCTACATACTAATTAGTGTTAAATGTATTGTTGAAAATTTGTTTGGTGTAAAATTAAGGAGGACACCCTCTCCATTGTCTTNTTTTTTATTTTTTTTAACATATTGTTTTAACGATTAAAACCATATCCCAACCCTAAACGAGTTTCATGGAATTATACCCATATCGTGGTAGCTCAACTAAATAGTTAAAGCTATACACCGACTACATAACACGTACGTAACGGGTGGACTTATGCGATATCATAAGATAAAGTTTCCTCTTATGGATGCAATAACTTTATGTCACTAACATTCGTTGAGTATATCAACGTGGCATGGTAGAATATATTTGATGTATATATCTCATTGGATCATTGAAATCTCCCTAAATAATGACCTCGTTGTTCTTAGTACACCTATTCTTGTTCATGACATGACATGAATTGAAATTGAGTAACAAGTACCATATAACGGTGGTAGTCACATAAAAGGCTTCATGTGGGAAAAAGTTGAAAATAAGAATATTTGTAGGTATCTTGTTCAACATTTCATTTTGGTGTTTGGATTAAGGATTTATAAGTAAATGTTATTAAAAAGATCTTTAATAATAATCATATAAATGGAATCTACATACTAATTAGTGTTAAATGTATTGTTGAAAATTTGTTTGGTGTAAAATTAAGGAGGACACCCTCTCCATTGTCTTCTTATAGGAGAAACTTCCAAGCTACTTATTAGAAGAATATGCAATAAGGACATTCAATCTCTATAGCATAAGATTTTTAGGTGTAGATTTGCTAAAATGAATGTCTAGAAAATGGTGGATGATGTGCCATTTCACAAAGGTCGATAATATTGATAACAAGAAGAAAGGGGAAGGAAAGAGAATTTGCTAAAACAAAAATCTAGAAAATAATAGATGATTTGCCATTGAGAAATAAATTCATTAAAACAAAAATCTAGAAGATAGCAGATGATGTGCCATTTCATAAAGACCAATAACAACAAGAAGGTAGAAGAAGAGATGAGAATCTGGAATCATGCATAAAAATTCTAGAACCAACCAAAAAAAGAGGCAAGTTGTAAGAGCACATGACAAGACCATAACAATCAATAAAAGGTGCATGGTCCATGAAACTTTTTTAACTTTTTTGATTATATGATACATGAGATCTTAAAAAATATTAAATATATATTTTATATGGAAAAATATAATTGTGTCTAGAAGTGTATTCTGCAACTTGTAAGATGTGTTGTGATTAAATAAATGTAATATTTTTTTTGTATTAAAAAAATCTTTGAGAATAATTAATGTGAATTTATTTTAATCTTGAATTTATTAATCATTAAGAGGAATCAAATTCTTTGATGTGTAAATCTTTTTATAAGTTTTTGCATTGTAAAAAAAGTTTGTGTTTTTAGACTAAATCCCTTTTGATGCTTGACAAAATCTAGGGTTAAGATAGATTTACATTGGTTTTTAGCAAGTACAAGATTGAAAGTCTTAAGACATGTCATTTGAAAGATTCTAAATAAATTATGTGAAAAAATTGAACTTGAACAAGTTACAATTGAATTATTCTGCAAGAGATCAACATATTTTTTGAAAAATTTCTGAATTTTACTTAGGGGAAAGGAATTGTCACCTTTACCAAAATACATGTAGAGGTTGATTTGAGTGAAGGTTCACCAAGCATCTAATAACACAATGTGGAGATTATTGATAGTCCCGAGGTTTGGATTATGATAACAGAGTCTTATGATTAGTTCACATGGGATTTGAAGGATTATTGTGCTATGTGATTCATAGGTCATTTGAAGAATTCATGTCGAACAAGGTGTAAAGACCACTTGTAGGATTTCTATACAGTCTTATGCTTAGTTCATATGGGATTTACAGGATTCTTGTGCTATGTAATTCATAGGTCATTTGAAGAAGTCATGTCGAGCAAGGTTGAAAGACCATTTGTAGGATTTCTATACAACTACCTCGATTTTTATGAGGAAATAAGTTAAACACATTAAACTCAAAGGATAACCACCATTACAAAATAAAATTGTGAATGCAATTACTCCAAAAAAAACATGAAGAACAACAATGACTAAAATGTCGAACCTTCTCTTTAAAGGATATGCCACATATATTGTCACACAAAAATCAATAATTCCTTCCAATTAAAACTAATCAAAGTGTTCAACAAAACCGGAATCAAGAACAACACCCTTCAATAAAAATCACATGAATAAATTCAAAACACACTTATTATTAAAAATTTAAAAATTTTCAAAGTAAGAAAATTAAAAAAAATCTCATTCACATGAATCAATTCAAAGCAACACTTACTCTTAAAATTTGTCAAAGTAAAGTAGTTAAAAATGGATCTGGTCTAAATAGGTAATTGTAAACTTCCACTCAAACGCCAACTTCAAAAAAAAATTATATCCCACGTTAGTTCTAATTTTTGACCAAGAAATATGAATTCACACAATTTTGACAAAAAAACAAATTATAGTTTTCAATATTTTTTAATTTAAAAATACAATAAAATAGTAATTGTACCACAAGCCACACGACTATCGTAATTCAACCTTAAATTCCAAATAAATTCTCGGCAGAAATTAACACACGTTGGGTAAATCGCACGATGGTGGACTAGGACGATGAGACAGGCGCCGCGGATCGGGAAACAACATGGTGGTCCCCACACAACAATCCCACGGGGATCTTGCTTCCTGACGTAAGCAGTGACGTAAGGGTACTGCCGCGTCACCACAGAAATTCTCTCCATTCTTTGACGCCGCCCCGCCGTCCGGCAGTTTGTACGCGTGGGCGTTTTCAGACGCCAGTTGTACGACACTTTAAGTTCCCGTCGCTCTCTGATCCTCCTGGTCCACCTTATTGACCAATAAGATCCCTCCAGGTCAGACAGGACGAAAGTTCCCGGCACGCGTCTGAGGCGGTCTCTGGACTGGCCGTCGATCTCCCGCGGGGCGGCTGCCACGTGTGGAATGAGGTCACGGTGGCGAATTGATGACGTGGCCTCCGGAACACGCCGCCTTAGTTTGACTGAAAAGGAAGAGCCCGGCGCAGAGAATGTAGGATAATACTTATAAGGCCTCCGAGTGTAGAAGAATTGATAAAAAATTTCGGAAGGATCTGGCATTAGAGCCGAGTGTAGCAGAATTGATAAATTTTTTCGGAAGGATTTGGCATTTGAGAGAGCAGGGAATACAGTTCAAGTCGATATCAACAGCAATCTTTTCAACATGGGGAGACCGAATGCAGAGGCCCAGTTGAATTTACCGCCCGGATTCAGATTTTTCCCTACCGATGACGAGCTTGTTGTGCACTACTTGTGCAGGAAGGCTGCATCACAGGCCATTGCTGTTCCTATTATTGCAGAGGTGGACTTGTACAAATTCGATCCGTGGCAGCTCCCAGGTATTGATTTTAAGTTTTTATGAAGTTCTGGTTATGTTTTTATCCCTCCACATATGGAATTCACGTAGTTCCTTGTGAGAAGATGGTTACTGAGATTTTTTTCTTAGCATGACAGTCTTTGTGGAATTGATTCTGATAACCATTTGGGTTTCTTAGGATTGGTATAGTTTCTGATTGGGCTTTTCCGTTTTTGGCTTATTGCTATCAAATCAGGTAGCTCTTTGTGAATCGGGCTTGTTGTTTGTTTGGAGTTTCCTTTGTTACAGAAGGCTCCACTTTGTAGATGGTGTCAGTTGAGAGCAGATGCTATTGATCTTGTACTTTCTGTTTTTTCCTTTTTCAATTTGAGCTTGCAAGCTCTATGTTTATTAGGCATCCATGTTCTCACCATAGCTTTGGAGATCTGGAATGACCACTTACAATTTTTCAATCCATTTTGCTCAAAGCCATGCGTGCACCTTCTCTAAATCAACTTCCATATTGGGATCCAACAAAGTGGATTAAAAGTGGAGAGTTTGAATGGTAAAAGTTCGTTAATCCATGTATAGATCCTTACATAATATAAGTAAGAGAGTCAAGCGGTGGATGTCCATTCTTTTGAACTGTATATTTGTTATGTAGTTTGCATGTTTGGATGTGGCCAGTCAGCCCAAGGTACGCCTTGGTGTTACCTGAGTTAGAAGGTCGTGGTTTTAACCAAGTCTGAAAGTCCTAAAGGGCAAGGTCTCGGTTTTACGGTCCTAAAAGGTACACCCTGGTCTTACAGTCCTAAAAGGTCAGGTTCTGAAAGGCAGTAAGGTCCTGCCCTACTTTAGAAGGGAGAAGTCTTTTCTTAGCTCATATAATGTCCTGAAAGATCAACCTATTGTCTTTGATCTTCCAAAAGTGGAGGAATCGGTAGTGGTCTATAAAACCAAATATTCTGGGTATCAGATTTGGTTCAGTTTACACCACTTTTATCTAAATAGATTAGTTTCTTCATTCTTTGTGACAGTTCTTTACTTGGCCAGATGGAACTTTTTGTTTCCATCCACTACCAATTCCGGAGCCATAGGATTTTGCACTGCAAATTCTCCGCTTTCCATGGGGATTAGAGTTTGTCATGGAGGTTATTTGAACTGTGATCTTGCGACTTTGGCTCCTGCTGAACAAGTCTTTTTCTATGTAACACTGCCCCTAAAGGCTAAACTGTTAAACTTGGGGTTTTTCCAGTGTAAGGTGGGCACTATATAGGACTCAAAAATGAATTCTTTTGTCTCATTTCTGCAAATAAGGGCCCTTCCATGTCTTAGAACTAATATTTGTATATATCTCATTGCTGGATACGGTAACTCTCTATCTCAAAATGAATCACCGCATTTTTATATGTGGGTATGGATTCTTATATATCCCATTCTTGGACATGGGCGTTCTTCTGTTTTAAACTGAATTCATTTTTATAGCATTCTTGCATATATATGCCCATGTCCTATGAATGAATGCATTGATGTCGTGTTCCTGCTATTGGAAGTGCTCGTTTTTCATTCTTATTGTCTTTCAGTTATAAGAAGTTGTTATTTGTTCTGGTCTGATACACGTTTCTCATCCTTGCAGAAAAGGCACTGTTTGGAGAAAAGGAGTGGTATTTCTTCACTCCGAGGGACAGGAAGTATCCAAATGGTTCTCGCCCGAACAGGGCTGCCGGCTCAGGGTACTGGAAAGCCACAGGTGCAGATAAACCCATCACTGCTAAGGGCAGTAACAAGCGCGTTGGCATCAAGAAGGCTCTAGTTTTCTATGTGGGAAAAGCACCTAAAGGAAACAAGACTAATTGGATTATGCATGAATACCGCCTTGCTGATGTCAACAGGTCTGCAAAGAAGAAGGGCAGCCTAAGGGTATGCAACTGTTCCGATAGTCTTGTGTATATTCCTGTGTGTCAATACAACAGTATAGGTGTTGTTTGGTGTAAAACACCTGTCAGGCTGGATGCCATTGTGGCCTAGTCATGACAGGGCCCAAGCCAGGTAGACTCTAGAGGATGAATCTATATGGGAAACAGGGGTTTATCGTCTATATTATAAAAATCAAGGGTTTTCTAATTTAATCCAGTGGCTTTCAATAAGGAAAACTATAAATATTAAATGTTAATTTTGTTTTCCTCTGTCCAGTTTAAAAATGAGGGCTTGGGATGGGTTTCAGTGATGTAAATTTAGCTCAAAATCCTTTATTTACTCTTTTGAGTTATCCTTATTTCTGATTAGGAAATTTCTTCTTGTTGCAGTTGGATGATTGGGTACTTTGTCGAATATACAACAAGAAGAGCAGTGCGGAGAAGTTAGCTAAGGAGCAGAAGGAGTGGTCCTCGGAAGAAGCAATGGAACAATTCCATGAAGAAATTGATGAAAAGGTGCCAGGAATACTGCCCACTGGGAACACTATAATGAACTCGAGCATTGAGCATTCAGAAAGAACTTCACAAGATTCAACCATATCTGCCCCTTCTCCCAATTGTAGAACGGCCTCTAACCATGATTCACGAGCTTCTGCCATTACTTCCTTGAGCTACAACTCAAATCCCATTTTTGAGCAGAATTTGAACCTTTCAAATGCCAGAAGTGCTCCAATGGAGATTCCAGAACTTGTCCCTTTTTTCAGCTCTATGAATAATCACAGGACAAATTATGATTCAGCAGATTTAATTCCTCCTATTCTACTCACCGATTCAAGTTGTTCCATGCAATCATCGCATGATCTTAAATCCGAGAAAGAAGAAGTGCAGAGCAGCTTTAGGTTGGAAGAGTTGATGCAGCAGCAGCAGCAGGAGAATGCCGGTTTGAATCAACAAATGTTCAGCTTTGGCTTCGAGAGTCTGCAAAACCCATTTCCATCATTAGACCAAATACAGCCTCCTACCAACAATGATCCTTTCCAAGATTACTTAGCCAGCCTCACAGTTCCAAGTTACTTACAAAGGTCTTCTTATTAGAGGGCTTGAAGTCAAGTCTAGGTCACAGGTCATCATACAAGAAAATTAGGAATCAATAGTTAATGTATAGTTGTAGCAGAATTTGTTGTATCGAAGCCAAATTCATTCATTCTTTCTCTCACAGAGAAATTGAGTGTATGTGCAAGCCTCCTGATTTTTTAATAATATTCATGGAATATACTCCTCTGAGAGCATATTTTACTTCTGTCTTATATCTGAATTCACTAAAATTGTGTCATATTTCATAATTCACTTATCTGACTGCATATTTTAGAGGCTGACACCATGGGTCTCATGTAGCTTACTTACTATTTTTCCTTAGTGATAGCTGCTGAGTAAAAGGGGCAGCAGGTGGCTCCATGGAAATGGAGCAGGGAGTCTCATGAATCCCCTCTCTGAATGTTATTATAGTCATATTGACATGCGACAAAATCCTCAATAAGGGATTGCCACTTTGATTTTTGGTAAGCTTGCAGTTTCAGAAGAATAACTTGGCTGCACTTTGGCATGAACGCTGGAGAGAGTGTCAGTTTTATTTTGGGAAAAGAAAAACAGTAGACAACTAGGCCATTAAGTGGCTGAACACAAGTGCCGAATCTGAAATCATCCAACCACAACAATCACTTAAACAGATACAAAAGGAAAACCCATAAAAAAGAGGAACAAGTGCGAATTCTCCTCCTAATGCCAACCAACTACTTAACTCCAGAACCAGTTCTTTGAAACAAAAAGTGAGAAAAAAAGGGAAGACCTCAAATAGTTTCCAATAGCTAGTCTTTTATCACAATTTGGAACAAGAGAGAAGATGCCAGTGTCTATTTCTCATTTACACCTGTTGCAAATACTGCTCCAATGTCTTAAATTATTTGGATTGACAGGCTGTGACTCAACAACTGGAGTATTTCCCATCAATGAGTTGGAGCATAATTTTTTTATCAGATTCTAACCGGGCAAAATGATGTTTCGATAGAATGGGCCAACCACCTTAACCATGTTGCAATTGGTTCTCAAAATTGTTTGAAAAAATCCGATATATACATTCCCATACCATATTAATAATTAAACTGTACAGTATGTTACAAACAGAGAGGTAATAAGCAGTAGAAAAAAGAACGCTCATTCACACCACATAAGGGATACAGATTGTTAAGAGGCAAAATGTGCTTTCGACACAATAGGGGAACCACCTTAATCATGTTGCAACTGATTCTCAAAATTGTTAAAAAAACTCAGAGCTGTATGCTCCCCTAACATATTACTATAATTATAATTACAAACAGTAGCCATAAGCAATAGAAAATAATTTCCATGGACAACACATAATGGGCACACATATTGCAATAGAAATGGATGCTGATTGACACCACACAATGAACACGGATTGGGAAGATAAATGAGACCAATTCTATTTTGGGTATTTGGTGGAATTGGCAATTAGGGTTACTTGTACTTGTGTGATACCGGTTGATTTTGTTACCATTATGATCTTTTAGTGTAAGCTGATCCATCCCCAGGCAGTGTACAAGGCCAATGACATCACAAGGAATACTTTAGCAATATATTTTATGGTCAATTGATGTACACCCCAGAAATAATCAATTATATCATATTAATACCCCTACCCCTACAGTACCAACAACATCACAAGGAATACTTTAACAATACATTCTATTATGACCAACTGATCTACACCCCAAAAACAACCAATATATTCTATGACCAATTGATCTACACCTCAAAAATAATCAATTATATCATATTAATACCCCTACAGTACCAACAACATCACAAAGAATATTTTAACAATACATTCTATGACCAACTAATCTACACCCCCAGAAACAACCAATTATATCATATTAATACCTCTACAGTAGAAGATACAAAGGATATTATATCATATTAATACCCTCTATGGCCAACTGATCTACACCCCAGAAACAACCAATTGTATCATATTAGTGCTCCTACAGTAGAGGATACAAAGGATATTATATCATATTAATACCCCTACAGTGGAAGATACAAATAATATCATCCACCCAAGATTGGACTTCCCAAACTCTCCCAACCCTTCTATGTATTACAATTCCTTTTACGCCTTGCGTTTCAATTACTTTGATATGTTTCCTATATCCACGGGGGCCTTCCCCTTTTCCATCTCTTCTAACCCTTCATTTTATTATAATGCATTTCAATTCCTTTTAAACACTCAGTAACAGGACCAGAGAACTAGACTTGAAGCTAATGATAACATTAATTCTCGCATCGAACAAATTGCGAAGCCCAGAAAAAATCCAATAACCATGTACAAATGCAGCTGATAGTGTCCGCAGAGTTATGGGCCAGTGATGGA
>SNQJ01S0025832.1:135004-151196 GCA_010110895.2 Picea sitchensis
AATTTCAAAATTTTCAATTCGTTTAGTTAATCAAAAAATAAACTTCACCCTCTGCTGTATGCTAGTGGTGCCTTGGCAGACACTTCAACGCAAATCAGGTTTAAAATTGGTTCTGGCAGACACTTTAACGCAAATCAGATTTTAAAATTGGTTCACCCCATTGAAATACTCGTTTTAATACATTTCTTTATTGGTTAGAACAGTTAATTCATTGTACCATGTACTGAATGGTGCCAAATTGCTAGAGAAAATAATTTCTATGGAAATAAAAAATTAATCTAGAGTATAAAGCGTTACACACATTGGACTTTAAAATTGCTCTGTGGCTATAAAGTTTCACAGCTTTATATGCTTTCAGATTTATCAGTATATATTAATGACAACAATATACTCAGTATTTTAATATTTATCCTCCCCATAAGCATAGCTATAACATCAACAACTTGGAGAAAATATAAAGCATTCTAACTTTGGAAAGAGATAGCAAAATGGCATCTTTGACAAACTACATATACAAAATCCCAATTCTAGAAAGAGACAGTGAAAGGGCATCTTTGACATAGATATTTAATCCCATTGAACTTTAGGCTTAAAAAGAAACTGACACTCTTTTAATAAATAATATTTAAAAAAATTAAATGATTTTTTTTAATCATATTTAAATATATTTCTTTTATTAATTTTTAAAATATTATTTATGAATATTAATTTTTTTTTAAAATAAACTTAAAAGTTAATAAACAATACCTTACACCAATACATTCACACATTCCTTGCAAAAATTAATATGACTCATGATGAGCCATGCCCTTCCTATTTTTCGGGCGAGAAATCAAATTCAAGGCTTAATGTGATAGCAAATTACTATTTAATTATATAAATTAGTAGTGTTGACAAATAAAATAATGGTTATTATTGAAATATATTTATTTAGTTAAATAGTTTTCAAATAGAATGAGGTATGCTTTTCTATTTTCCAAGGTCAGAAATTAAACTCAAGGGTTAATGTGATGGCAAATTATTATTTAATTAGATAAATATGTAGTGTTGATAAATACAACAAATAAAATAATGGTTATTAAAAAAAATTATTTAGTTAAACAGTTTTCAGATAGATTAAGAATATTTATTATTATATGGAGGATAATTAGATGTTTTACAATTTAATATGAGAAGATGTTGTTATTTATTAATTCCTTCATATTAAATGATAAAAAATTTACATCTTAAAAAATTAGACCCTTCTCTATAGATCGTTCAAGATGGATTTATGTTAATTTAATTTTCTTAAATGAATTTATGTTATTGTTATCGTCACATAAATAATATTAAATGACAATATCTTGTCCACATTGAACTCTAAAACATCTAACTACTCTTGGTACAAAAAGACATTTAAACCCTATCATCTCCCTTAAAAGTTGTACTTTCACTAATTTATTATTAATAATTTTTTAATAGCATGATATGCTAGTAATACATTTTCTTCATCCTCTTTTTTTTTTAAGGTCTAAAGAGGACTTAAGGCCGACTATTTTGGATTTGTATTATGTAAAAAATAAGGTTGGGATTTCTAAATCTTGCTATTAATTAAAAGTGAATAAAATGTAAAATTAAAGATTATGAAATAAGTGAGAATATTTTTATATAATTTAATAATTTGAAAATATTTCTCAAATTAAAAGTGTTAGAGAAAATGGACGGAGTATGTACTTAGAACATTTTTAAACTCCAACACAATTAATTATATAATAATAATAATAATAAATGATTTTTAATAAATTATTAAAAGAAATTGGATAATTAATTAATGAATTGCAATTAGCATAGATTTCTCTTAACTCCGGATCTATCAAGCTTTGAGAGGGATCAAATCTCTGGAGGTGCAAACCTTTAACCCTTCCTTGAGTTTTCCACTCTAAAAAAGTTTTCACCTAATGAGATTTGATCACTTTTGAAGCTTAATAAATTTGAGATTAAGATGGATCTATACTAATTTAATACATTAATATTAAAATATTAAAAAATATTAATATTATAAAATATATTAATATATTAAAAAATACTAATATATATTTTTAATATATTTTATAATATATTAAGACTTGGGTAACCCAATTCATATATAGTCTACACAAATTTTTATTATTATTTTTTTATTTATTATTATCATTTTAATATTTTATTACTATTTCAATTTTAATATATTTTATAATATATTAAGACTTGGGTAACCCAATTCATATATAGTCTACACAAATTATTATTATTATTTTTTAATTTATTATTATCATTTTAATATTTTATTACTATTTCAATGCATTATATTACATGAACATTTTCTTCATACAAAATTGTAGAGTCTTTCAATGCAATTAGATAAATAATTAATAAATTGTATTTTTTAAATGATTTTTAATGAGTTATAAAAATAAAAATTAATTAGTTAATAAATTGCATTTTTTTCAAATAAATAACTCTATTATTGATTAATTTAAATTATGACATACAACTTAAATAAATAAAAAATTTGATAACACCTAAAATATCATTTAAAAAAACACAAAATAAAATAAATTAATATTTAGAGGTGTTAAAAACCCAATGCACTTTGTAACATGCAATTTCAACAAAATCAAAACCCCTCAGACACTCATGGTATGCATTGTCAACAAGTAAATTTCACCATTCTAATGAAAAAGATGATTCAAAGGTGTGAAATCTCAAAGGTCCCTCCATTATGTAATATCAACAAATAAAAAACACTATAAAACCCAATTTTAACAATTAAATTTCATGATTTAATTACACAAAATTTTGTGAAATTCCAATAAAAAATAAAAATACACAAAAATTTATCAAATTCCAATAAAAAAAATAAAAAAAATGTTGTAAAGAGAAATCAAAGAAAGTGCAATTCGTTGGTTTTAATTTCCATAAAATAAATAAGGATTCCAATTTCTCATTATTGGAAAGATAAAAACATGTTAGTTTGGAATTCACATAATGTAGTAATAAATGCTTTGCAATGTTAGATTTAAAAGTATATATTTTGCCATGTAAATTTATTAAAAGTGTAATGTGTCTATTGTTATATATAAAGTGTATATTAGTATATGTTTAATTAATTAATTTATTTATAAAGAGTAAATGAATTAGTGAATAAATTTAATTTTTTTTTCATTGAATTGTTTTCCCAAATTTAATATGAATTTTGTAGATAAAATTTTATTTGGTTGATGAAAATTTTGACTATGAAACTTTATTTTTAGAAATTTTGACCCATTTTAACATGATACAAATCATTGAAATAAAAAAAAAAAAAATGAAACAATATATCAAATTGTTGAAAAAAAAAATGTTAAAAATTAAAAAAAATAAAATGAAACAATGTATCAAATTGTTTAACAAAATGGCTAAAATATTTTACAGACAAATTTGAATTCTTAATAATAAAAAAAATGCAAAGTTTTTAACAAAGTAGGAATCTTGTTCCCAAAATCTTTCTAAAAATCTTTGAAGACAATGAAGCCTTTATGTGGGACTACCATCTTTATGTGGTACTTCTTAATTTTAATTCATGTAGTGGCATAGATGGTAGATTCTCCAAGATATTTCTGGAAGACAATAAAGCCTTTTTATGGGCATAGAGAGGGGTCGTTGTACTAAAATTTGATGGAAACGTGAGGTCCTTGTATCGCTAGAGGTTCCAAAGGTCTAATTCATTGAATATATCCATCACACGTAGGATATACTCAATGATTGTTAGTGACATAAAGTTATTACATCCATAAGAGGAAACTTCACAATATCGTGCATTTTATAGGAATATAATTGTATGATGGGGTTTTCTAGAAGCCAAACTTATATAATTTTAACATTTAGCTAAGCATGTGAAATGAGGGGAAAGAGTCTTGCTCAAGTAGATGTTGGCATTGTCTTAATTTATTTTCGAAGTAATCAATCTAATCTAAGATAATCTAAGATAGTAGGCAAGTAAATTTTTGTGAATGTTTGTCCTTCTAGCTATAGTGATTAACTTTTCATGTTGAAATTCACTGAATCTTTCTTTGCATTTTGATGTGTTTTGTGTTCAAAATATCAAAAAGTTTATCCTTTGATTTGTGTTTGCTTGAATTTTTCACAAGTGTGTCAATTTGTTCATGTTTCAACAATTGCACAATTACAAAATTTATTTATTCTTTAAAGATTATGTTTGCTAAATGTTATGTGGAAAAAATTATTTCTACTTAAATGGGGATTGTGGTGACATGTTCCTAAAAGAGTATTCCTTTACAAGAATGTTAAGAAAAGAGGTATTTTGTTTCCCTTGGAGTCGGATGGGTTTTAGTCGGTCTCTATATCATTTGCATGTAATGCACCATCTACACATGAAGTAGCTTGTGACTGAGGGTGTTAAATCTAGATTAAAAGACATACATGCAAACAAGAATGGCTTGATCTCATTTAAATTG
Organism: Picea sitchensis; assembly: GCA_010110895.2. NCBI lineage: Eukaryota > Viridiplantae > Streptophyta > Pinopsida > Pinales > Pinaceae > Picea > Picea sitchensis. The sequence goes on from SNQJ01S0025832.1 coordinate 139,480, forward strand.
GTTGTAGTGATGCATAATTTTTTATTTATTTATTTAGTAACTGAAAGGGATTTTATACTCTGAAGGTTGTGTCGAAGCAAAATAGTGGAATAAATAGATACAAGTTTATTTCCAGGGCTTATCAACGCCGATTCAAAATTCATTGGCCTATGATTCCATATATCCAAGAAAACTGCATTCTATAACTCCTTACATGAATATATTCAAACAAATTGATGGCATAATAATAGACAAAATCAATACATGATTATGTTGGATTTCGAGTTCGACTTCTTGTCACCATTGGTTGCATTGTTGATGGAGTCCTTTTCTTCTTCCCTACTACTATCCAAACTTCTTTGACAGATGGTGGTGTCCTTGCTAGTTCTTCCATCCTTGTATTTTTTCAGTATGGAGGCTTTGGTGGTTCTGTATTATTTGATGCTCCAACTTCTTTGGCCTCATCTGCCCAACTTACTGATGGTTTGGGGTTGGGAAAAACCTGAATATCATTACTTGAATCGATGAGGGTAACATACCTAAATCAATGAGGGTAACATACATGAATATCATTACTTGAATAATTGGGAGTCCAACAATGAATATATGTAGAGGGTAACATGTAATATTGTACAATTAATTGTTATGATGCTTATATGATATCAACCTACATGATATATGTGTGGTTGTTGCATGCACAAGATACAAAACAAACCTTGTCAACTTGCTACCATATGGATGTGGGACATAACCAGTAAATCCTTAATGGGTCATGGGGTTTCAACTGCGGCATGGAGTCTCAATAAAAGGCACAACATCCATCTTTGCATAATATACGATTTGATATGTTTGGGGGGCTTGGAGTAAGGTGGGTTTACCTTACTCCCCAATAATTAAATTCTTTCATATGCTAGTTAAGCTAAGGTAAAAATTAAAGGCCCATGGATGAATTAATTCATAAAATAATTACCCACTTTTAGGGCTCCTGAACATATTGATATTTTATTAAAAGTTGAATTAATAATTAAAGGCGAAATAAATAATTAAGAAAAAAGAGGCATTGACACCTCAAAAGAGAGTGATGAATAACCAGGAATTAAAAAAATTAAATAAATAAGAAAAATGATAATATTGCATGGGGAGGGTGAGTTGGCTAGCCTCATTGGGCCCTTAAATAGACATGGAAATCCATGGTTTAGGGGGAACCAGAAGAGTAGCTCGATATGCTTCAGAAATTCAACAGGATGGTAAATGGGATTTGGTAGGAAGCCAACTCTACTAATTTGGATGTTTGTCGGTGGATGGTAAAATCCAGGTTGTCCATATTCTGCATGTTACACTAGTTGTGAGCTCACACAACTCCGGGGTCTTAGGGAAAGAATACTTATTTTGGACAACATTTCTACTTGAAACTTTGCTAGTAATTCTTTGGCAGATACAAAATCTTGTCAATTTCTTATTTGGTTAATTCGAGTTCTTGTTTATTTGATTTCATAAAAATATGAGTTTAATATTTTGTTGAGCTCTCTGGATTTTGGTATGTATGTGTTATCACATATTTCTGCAGGGGGATGTTTTCCTTTGGAGTTGGTCATTGGGTGACCAAATGCGAAAGAAGTGGGCTTAAGAACCCACAAATGTATTTCATCCAAAGGTGGGGCGTGACTGTGCAAGGGCACGCACATATCTATTAGATGAATAATAATTGCGGGAATCGGGAGTTCGAAGAGTTGTTAAAAGTTGTCGGAAGGATCCGAACTCCCGAAATAAGAAATCAACAGGATCCGTCCGATCCAGCCAGCAGGACGCGTGGAACTAGTTCCGAACCGCAGAGAAAGTCATTTCGGGAAAACTGAAGTAAGGGTGCGCAAATCTCCTGAGTCCCGAAATGCCGAAGGTCTGAAGCCCCGAAATGCCATTCTTCATCTGGGTTGTCCAAACCAAAGGGGCACGTGGCAACAAATCAACATTTCGCCGACTCACGGAGGGGAAAAGTCAAAGGGCAGAGTCGTGAGGACTCGCGAAGTGCGAATTCGCGAGTTGATTTGAGCCGTTAATCGCAGGGGGCCGTGGACCATCGATATGGGCGAGTTGGAGAATCAGGAATTAGGAGAAGGGAGGTAAGCTAACTTCTGACTTCGCGAAACGCGAAGTCCCAAAACGCTTAGAAGTCGGGCCCATGGTCACAACCCATGGTCAGGTGGAAGGCGATGCCAAGAGGAAAGTGCCCATCGTGAGTAGCCTCAACCGTCGGATGCAAAGCAGATTTGATCATTGATCTTAGGGGCCATTTCGCAATATTGGGTATCAAGAGATTATTGTCATGCGATGTGAAAGTGCCCGATACGCGAAATCCCGAAGTGCCCTTCATAGTTTAGCGCTGGGTCATGGCCTGAGGTCGCATGCCGGTAAGGGTGATGAATTCACAAGGTATGCACCAAAGGATGAAAGCGCCCGCGTTCATTACAGAGTGAAACCGTCACGGTTTCAAGATCGTCGGGTGAGCTCGAAGAACCGCTAGCAGCACATAACAAATCCCTGAGGTTCCAAAGGTCGAATTCATTGAATATATCCATAACACGTAGGATATACTCAGTGATTGCTAGTGACATAAAGTTATTACCTCCATAAGAGGAAACTTCACAATATAAAACACCCAAGACGTGCATTTTATGGGAATATAATTGTATGATGGGGTTTTCTAGAAGCCAAACTTATATAATTTTAACACTTAGCTAAGTGTGTGAAATGAGGGGAAAGAGTCTTGCTCAAGTAGATGTTGGCATTGTCTTAATTTATTTTTGAAGTAATCAATCTAATCCAAGATAGCAGGCAAGTGAATTTTTGTGAATGCTTGTCCTTCTAGTTATAGTGATTAACTTTTCATGTTGAAATTCTTTTTTTTTTTTTCATTTTGATGCGTTTTGTGTTCAAAATATCAAAAAGTTTATCCTTTGATATTCCTTTGTGTTTGCTTGATTTTTTCATAAGTTTGTCAGGCTTGTTCATGTTGCAACAATTGCACAATTACAAATTTTGTTTTTCCTTTAAAGATTATGACTGCTAAATGTTATGCACAAGCAAAATCTATTTCTACTTAAATGAGGATTGTGGTGACATGTTCCCAAAAGAGTATTCCTCTACAAGAATGTTAAGAAAAGAGGTGTTTTGTTTCCCTTGGAGTTGGATGGGTTTTAGTCAATCTCTATATCATTTGCATGTAATGCACCATCTACACATGAAGTAGCTTGTGACTAAGGGTGTTAAATCTAGATTAAAAGACATGCATGCAAACAATAGATTGCAAGATGTTGTTCTATGGAGGAAAAACCACATGTTACCCTGCGAAATAGTCAACCTTAGAAGAGTGGCTTGATCTCATTTAAATTGGTTGCAGTGATGCATAGTTTTTTTTTTTAAAGTAACTGAAAGGGATTTTATATATAATGAAGGTTGTGTCGAAGAAAAATAGTGGAATACATAGATACAAGTTTATTTCCAGGGCTTATCAACCCGGATTCAAAATTCATTGGCCTATGATTCCAGATATCCAAGAAAACTGCATTCTATAACTCCTTACATGAATATATTCAGACAAATTGATGGCATAACAATAGACAAAAGAAATACATGATTATGTTGGATTTTGAGTTCAACTTCTTGTCACCATTGGCTGCATTGTTGATGGAGTCTTTTTCTTCTTCCCTACTACTGTCCAAACTTGTTTGGCAGATGGTGGTGTCCTTGTTAATTCTTCCATCCCTGTATTTTTTCAGTATGGAGGCTCTGGTGGTTCTGTATTATTTGATGCTCCAACTTCTTTGGCCTCATCTACCCAACTTACTAATGGTTTGGGGTTGGGAAAAACTTGAATATCATTACCTGAATCAAGAGAAGAAGTCCTTAGTCCCTGCCATGAATTTGGAGAGACAAATTCCTCTATCTCTGTGTTTAGATTTGATTCTTGTTGCTTTTCTGGAGGTAATGGATTTGGTTGTATATGAGGATCTGTTTAAGAAGGATTTCCATTGTCTTGAGGAGTCTTCCTGCAATCTTTGAAGATTACCTGATGATCTTCATTAGAACCGACCCACCAAGTTGATTTCTGTTGGATCTTCTTGTTCTTCCTAGATCCGATGGGGCATTTTGCTACAATATGTCATGTTTCAAAACAAGATCTACAACGCAAATACACTCTTTCGTAATCTAGTTTCTGAGACCAAGAGTAAGTCTTACCCGTTAGAATAATTTATGCTGGAAACCATTTACAAAATTCCATTTCCACACAGATTCATGCATATGTAGATATGTTGTGCCTCGTAGTTTCACGACTAGCAAAATAGAACTTTCTCAATCTCGAACTGATGGCTTTTAGAGAGCATACACCCCAAAAATGCGAAGGAAAATTTGGGAGCTGCACCCAAACTGGGGCCGAGGAAGGAAAATCAATCACAATATTGAAAGAGGGAGACCAAAATTTCATGCACAAATATGGGTTTCCCCAAAACCAAAGACCTGAGTTGAAAATCAAGTCTGTATCTTCCTCAATGTCAAACTCAACAATGAAGAATCTTTTTGCACAAGGATAAATGAAAACTACTTTTTGCATGACTGGGATCCAAGAAGAAGAAATCTAGGAATTGAGATCTACTAACCTTGGCCAGAAACCATTGAAGTGGCACACCAAACCCACAGATCTATAAGATTCTTTATTGATATTGACATCTTGTCCCATATAAATGGTAGGAGAAGGAGCTTCCTAGACCAAGAAGGAAGAATAAAGGGGGAAAAAATCTCCCTGGACAACATCACAGAAGGAGAAACCATAGAGGTATCCTGAAAAATCGTGTGTTGACGACCTGCTTGCGGGTACAGTGGAGCTTGCCCCACAACACTGAGCAATATCAGGGACAAGAGTGGGTGAAGCCATGGCCGTCGAGGGAGGACCACAAGAATCTGAACCAGACTTGTTCAAGGAGTTGCGAGTGGCTAGGGTTAAACCCTAGATGTCGTAGCAACAAGCACGAGCGACTCCAATCCACATAGCACATCTGAAATCGTTTTAGTAATGCATAGTTACCATGCCACTACTTCCTTATTTGTTTTACAATATTAAATGTACATCATGCATAGTATATGTGATGATTGATGTTATGACTATTTTTTTTACAGTTGCAATAACTAGTCGATTTTGACTTCATGGAGAAGTTTGCAATCCGTTTAAAACAAATTGAGTTATGAATGTGGCATGGGGCCAGGGGTATAGATCTCACAATATTAAAATGATGCATGTATGGTTAAGATTGTATTGTGCAATCAAATTTGCATAGCATGAATATTTGGTAATGCATAAAAATTTGAATCCAAGTTTTGTTCCAAGGGGGAAAGTATGTAATATCCCTCCTTGCTTAACTCTGCTTTGAAAAGGATTAGGAGGTTAATCCAAGGATTGAATGAAGGGTTTAATGACCATGTTTATGAATATTTTTCTTATATTTTGTGACATGATCTAAGTGATGTAGGACATTGGATACCCGAGGAGGACACAAATGGATATGGTTGTTGGGAGAACTCTAGATTGGGAGTCCAACAATGATTATCCGTAGAGGGTAACATATAATATTGTACAATTAATTATTATGATGCTTATATGATATCAACCTACATGATATATGTGTGGTTGTTGCATGCGCAAGATACAAAGCAAACCTTGTCAACTTGCTACCATATGGATGTGGGACATAACTAGTAAATCCTTAATGGAGTCATGGAGTTTCAATTGGGGCATGGAGTCTCAATAGAGGCACAACGCCTATCTTTTCATAATATATAGTTTGATATGTTTGGAGTGCTCAGAGTAAGGTGGGTTGACCTTACTGCCCAATAATTAAATTTTTTCATATGCTAGTTAAGCTAAGGTAAAAATTAAAGGCCTATGGATGAATTAATTCATAAAATAATTACCCACTTTCAGGGCTCCCAAACATATTGATATTTTATTAAAATTTCAATTAATAATTAAAGGAGAAATAAATAATTAAGAAAAAAAGAGGCATTGACACCTCAAAAGAGAGTGATGAATAATCAAGAATTTATAAAATAAATAAATAAATAAGAAAAAGGATAGTATTACATGGAGAGAGTGAGTTCGCTAGCCTCACTGGGCCCTTAAATAGACATGGAAATCGAAGGTTTAGGGGGAACCGAAAGAGTAGAGATATGCTACAAAAATTCAACGAGATGGTAAATGGGATTTGGTAGGAAGCCAACTCTACTAATTTGGATGTTTGTCGGTGGATGGTAAAATCCAGGTTGACCATATTTTGCATCTTACACTAGTTGTGAGCTCACACAACTCGGGGGTCTTAGGGAAAGAAGACTTCTTCTGGACAACATTTCTACTTGAAACTTTGCTAGTACTTCTCTGGCAGTTACAAAATCTTGTCAATTTCTTATTTGGTTAATTTGAGTTCTTGTTTATTTGATTTCATAAAAATCTGATTTTAATATTTTGTTGATCTCTCTGGATTTTGGTATGTATGTACTTTAATGGGATTGATGGAGGGTTATGAAGATAATGAGAAGGGAAACATTTCCCCTTCTTGCTTGCTTACTATTGGAAACAAAAATACAACATTCAACTAAGCAAGTTGTTCTTTCATGGTGTTTAATATTGAGAAACACGAATGAGGTAAAAACCATCTTTATATTGAAGCTTTCATTCAGTGTTTGATAGAAGATTTCTGGTATGGATGGGTAAATTCTACTCGTACTCATCTATGCTTTATGGATCTCATCCACGATGATTTTAAGTTTGAATCTTGTTGTTTAACCTTGTACATAAAGAAAGTTTTCCATAAATCAATTCTTAGTTTAAAATGGGATGAAGATATGATTTATCCTTTGCCTGTAGCTACAATTATAGCTGCAATTGTAGAATCAATCGAAATTTTGTTGGGGAATCCTAGGGAAAAAGAACACCCTTTTGTTTTACATATGGTATCATAACTTTCAGAACCCCCCAGTTCCCAAACTCCAGTCCTCCATGGATGGGGCTCTATGAACTTCTTCCACTTCTCTAAGCTCGTTGTGCATGCCAATTTTATTCTTGTAGAGTGGAGGGTTAATCGATTTTGTTTATGACAATAATCATTTGCATGGCAATTTTATTCTTGTAGAGTGGAGGGTTAATCGATTTTCTTTATGATAATAATCATTTTCATGGCAATTTTATTCTTGTAGAGTGGAGGGTTAATCGATTTTCTTTATGACAATAATCATTTTCATTGTAATAGTTTTGGGAAAAAGGGATAGAAGTTGATAGCCGAAGATCACACTATGTAATACTTGAAAGTAAAAAATTTATTGATCATGAGTTTTCAATTGTACTTACAAAATTGAATGTGGAAAGAACCTTTGGATCTATATTTTTACTTTGATTCTAGCCCCATTCCATCTCTAAACTTAGATATATTTTGGGCTGAATCAACTAATTTATCCAAGAGGTAGGAGAAGTAAATCTAGCACAATCTTTTTTCACTATTGTCATTTTCACTGTAACATTTTTCTCTACTATTGAGGGTAGTGTTTAGTAAGCTACGTAATTAGTGGGAGTAAGAAGCTCCATCATATGTTTTCCTTCATTAGAATCATGAAGCTGAGTGACCTTGAGGAGCTGACCAATAGGACCAAAATCATCATGCTAAGATAACCTAGGCCCCGAGGACACTGAGTTATGAATGGTATATCTGGTTTGAACTTAGGAGAATGGTGAGTTGACCTAACCAATCATGAATTAGAAGATGGATTTTGTTAAACTCTCTTTGACATATTATTCTATGTGAATTGATTCAATGTACTAAATGGAATTATATCATCTGGATGAATTCTCTGTGAATGTCTAGCCAACACAATGAAGTTTGTGCTTTTACTGTGGTTCAAGGTTTTTTCTACTCATGTTTAGGTAGAACATTATCATGAACTCCACAACTAGTAAGTCATGTTAAAGTGAGTTACAGTGGTTGTTTAAATCTTAATAATTGATGTTAAAGAATTTTCTGGATCAAAACTTCACACACAGTTTCCAAAAAAATTTCTAGCATTATGATTAATTATGACCAACTGTGGAAACCTATATCCTCAAGTCCTAAGAATTATTTTTGGTAAAGTAGATTTATATAACTGTCGAGTGCTAATGGTGGTTATTTTAATCTCGATACTTTCTAAAAGTATATGCATTACATAGCTGGTCATGACCATGAGTATGCGAGAAGCGAGGATTGTTTATGAGTATGCGAGAAGTGAGGATTGTTTATTTTATGCAAGGAGGTGGCCACAAAGTTAGCTCAACTTGTTGTTCTAACTAGTGTAAATTTGTTAAGGACAAGAAATTTATGTAGATCATAGGATCCTTTCATTTCATGAAATGAGTGTTATTGAATTTGCAGATGATGCTTGATTAAGATTTGCCAAGAAGTCAAGTCTTGATATGGGGAAAGAAATATTCTATGGGGATTTCGCTTTGTTTAAAATTTTGTTAAATGATAGTTATTTAAGACCCTTAAACTTTATTAGTTATTGTGAAAGTACAATATATGATGAAAATGAAAAGTCATTTCTAGGTAACTTTCAAAATTATGAGGCATAATGTTATTATTTTATTATTTAAAAAAAAAACACTAGTATACAAGGTCAATGGGAAATGAGAGTTATGTAGTTATACCGATTCATATGTTGTATATTTTTTCTTTCAAAAGGAGAGCTCTCCTCATTGAAAACTAGAAATCTAATTATGGACTATGAATTTACTAGAAAATTTTCAATAGACTTCAACCATGTTTTAAATGGAGTGTTGTGTGTGGGCACACTTTACTAATGATTTTGGAAACCTGTAACAAGTTTCAAAGACGTCATCCCTTCATAAATTATTTCATGGTCAATAGTTTATTTGGTCAACAATTAGGATTTATGGGTATTTGATAGGTATTTAATTTATTTATATGTGAATTATATTGTATATGTTTATAATTTTGTATATATAATTAATAATCCTCAAGGACTTTTGTTCTAGTATGGGTATGATACTATCATATAAGCCAACAATTACTTGGAGGAAGTGCCTTCATACAAATATTTTGGAATCGACATTCATCACAAGCTCAATTGGAACTATAGTGTTGAGAAAAAGATAAATGGAAGGTGGAAAGCTTATTATCGGCTTGAAAACAAGTGTAAGCTAGAAGAAATTTGGCTATGGGATAAAAAAAAATCCTCTTTGATACTCTGGTCACTCTTGTTATCTTATATGGATGTGAAGTTTGGGGATGCATTATCTCTAGAGAATCCTGGAGAAAGATAGAGCATATCCAAAAGAATTTTATCACTTATAATCTCAAAATTAAAGGTGATACACCCTATCCTATCCTCCTTATAGAAGCGAGCCATTCCCCCATTGAGAGCACAACCATGATTAGGTATTTAATGTACAAGAACAAGATAAGCAACATGGACAACAAGAGGTGCCCAAAAATTGCTTCAAACTCCAGCCAAAACCACCAGTAACTCAAGTAGTGATGACATAAAGATGCCAAGTCTTGGCTAAATCATTGAGAGATAGAAGAAGATGTCATTACATAGGATACCCATAATATTAAAAATATTATTACATCTAAATTTGAGGAGAATATGTGGCATGATAAATAATTAGAGGAAAAAAAGAAAGTAAGATACTACAAGGAGGTGGTCAATCCTAACCTAGAAGACCAAAGGTATCTCTTGGTTTTGAATAGCACAAAGAAGAAAATCAACATTGCTAAAATTTGAACCGAGGCAGCGGATAGAACTTTGGAACAGGTGGTTCGATATTATTTGGAGAAATCCTATAGAAAATAAACATTGGATAAATGTGTAACAGATGCACCTTCTGTAAATATAATTGGGATTCTTACTTTGGGCTTTCATAATCGACACGATTGTTGTGAGTTGAGACGTTTATTAAGAGATTTGGACATCAGAATTAATCAAATAATTCCTGAAGGAGGATTTGTAGAGGATTCAAAAAAATTACCAAAAGCTCGGTTCAATTTAATTCCTTATCATGAAGTGGCCTTAATGACAACAATGTATTTGAATAAAGAATTTGGGATGCTCCCATGAGCTACATAGACAAACTAGGCGTTACACAATTCCCAAAACACGTTGGGCTGAAATAATATGTCATCTTTGTGACACTAAGAGGGTTGAAGGCAAAAATCACTTTCTCCTAGAGTGCCTTGTGTTTACTCAAATTAGATTGTAATTTCAAAATATATGTCACGATACTAACCTTCCTAACCTCCTAACTCATCAAAACTATGGTGATCTTGGAAATGCTTCTCTTAAATATTTTCAAACATAGAAATAAAATTCTAAAGAAATATAACTACTTTGTTAAGTTTTTTAAGGTCTGATAGACCAATTTTGGTCTCTATGGACATTAATCATCATCATCATCATAAAATTGTGCTATAATTTTTATGAGTAATTTAATTATTGAATTGAATTTTTTTCACTATATTGTTATAAATAAGGGTATATTATAATAAATATGAATTTTCTATTTTATTTTTTTTATGTATTTTCTATCATATCATTAGTGTTTATTGAAAATGTCTTTCTCCATTATTCCAAATTTGCATGTAAAATCCACTTTTAATGTGTAAGTGTCTTGCACAATTACCTCCTTGCAAATCACAACTTGTATCGACCTTTATGTGATTTTTCACTCCANATATCATTAGTGTTTATTGAAAATGTCTTTCTCCATTATTCCAAATTTGCATGTAAAATCCACTTTTAATGTGTAAGTGTCTTGCACAATTACCTCCTTGCAAATCACAACTTGTATCGACCTTTATGTGATTTTTCACTCCACGATTTCACCTTATATTCACATCTATGCATAATAAAAAGTCTCTTTGCTTGCACCTGCCTCTACTTTGGTCTCCCACAAAGGACAAAACTTGCAATTTGACTAAGACACACCAGAGTGTTTTAGGTCCAAATTTCAGACCTGCGAGGGAAATATGATCGGCGAGGTGGTAGTCCACACGATTTCTTGCTCTTGAAATGGATAAAAAGCAACATGTTCTAGTAATTCCACCACAACTTTCTCTTGAAAGGTCCAATTTACATGGAGACTCTAATAATTGCACCATAAATTTCTCTTGGAAGGTCCAAATTACATGGGATCAATGGGATCCTAAAGAGTATATATCAAATAACATCTTGTTAAAATTTTATCAAGAGAGGATTAGATTTGAAGAATTTGTTACAAGTTTAATTTCAGCTAGCAGAGAAGTCACCAAATTCAAGGCTTTACAAGAGTCTTGAAGATATCTCAAACTTTTTTTTTCTATATTTTGCAACAATTATATTTTTTAGGACAAACATGTATCGACATCTATAAACATAGAGATATATCATTTAACAATTAAATCTATGGTTGGGAAGCATACTCATAGAGAATATAGAATGGGTCATTATTGGATGCCCTTGTACACCTTTGTTGGTGCAAGATACCAGATATATAAAATATGCAGAACATAAACAAAATGTTAGAAATAACAGAATAACAGTAAAATATCCAACATAATCTTCACAATACACAGAAATGATTCACGAAATAGCAACAGAAATAGCACTTTGAATCAGATAGCAATGTTCACAGGCCTCTTCGAGGGGGCAACCTCCAATCGAGC
>SNQJ01S0025833.1:0-22315 GCA_010110895.2 Picea sitchensis
TTTTTTTTTAAATTAAGTTTTTTTGTTTTAAAAAATATGTTTTTTTCTCTTTAACTTTTTTATTTTCAATTTTTTATTTTTTAACGTAAATTTAAGAATAAATAAATAAATACAATTTCAAGTTGGATTTAGGAGTCAATTTAAAGTATTTTCTTTATGAGGCTACCAGTTGTCAAGGCCACGACTTCAATTAATTTGTTATTTTGACTCCAAAAATAAAATTGGTGCTACTAGTAGCATCACTTTTTGATTTGAGGGTCAATTTTAAGGTTTGGTAGTGGTTGTCAGGGTCGCGATTTCAAACAAGTCACAATTTTAACCACCCTACAAAAAATGGTTCTACATGTAGCACCACTTTTTGAAACAAGGGTAAAAACAGAGACCACATGCAACCTCTAAAAAAATGAAAACTCTGGAGAGTTCCCGTTAAGTTGGTAACTTTGTTTATAACAACAATGTAAAAAAATGACACCTATAAATTATTCTTGTTAATTACCAACTAAGTTATAAACAAGATGATAAGTGTTTTTAATTAGTTTTCTCTTTTCAAAATGAATATTATTATTGTTGTTAAATCAAGGGAAATATGAGGAAAATTTTAATATCTCCATTTGGTTGGATGTAATTCGCTATGATTATTTGTTGACAAATTGTTGTGGATATATGATGCACGAGCATCCTTGGTCTCATGAAATCAACATCACCTAAAATAAGTTATATTTTGTTTTTGTAGATAACACAAGTGTCAACCTTTGTTGTAAAATACATTGCTACAAAAACTTTGTTGTAGAAGACATTGCTACAAAAACTTTGCTACATAAGAGGCTATGTTGTGAAACCCATTCACTATGAATCAAGATCATATAGGATGAGATGGTTTTAGGACAATACAAAACAAGGCGAACTGTCAATGTGGAGAGATACAAAGGGAAACATGAGGAAGTTGAGAGGAAAAAACCATTTTGTCTTGAAATAGAAACACAGAGATGGAGGGAGGCTTAAAGAAGGGGTGAAGAGGAGAGAGATGTATTCAGTTCGACGAGTTGATTTCCAAGATCTTGGATAGAGGGTAATTTTCAAAACTAAAGAACATAGGGTTTTAATCTCAGAAAAATAAAACCAAAGGGAACGACTTCAAAATGATAAAGTAAGAGGGAAGTGAATGCCATCGGGTTGATTCCAAAGTGCCAGAATTGAGGAATGTGCCTAGATCACTAGCTATGAAAGTAAAATGATTCAAACTGTTTGTCACTACATATGTAAAGAAGCAAAGGACTTATATTCTCAAACTGTAAGAAGGATGAATGAAATAAATTCATGATTGATGTAATGCAATATTCAATTCCAGTCAAGTTGTTGTTGCCTCTTTTCTTAATTCTTTCACTATCAATTCCTCATTGTAAAATTCTTGGTTTAAATTCCTATAAACACTAGAACATTGGTAGTTGCGTACTTTGCAAGAAGATACATTGGGTTTCTAGTTGATTTTTGGTGACAGGACTTGAGGGCCTCTACATCATGTGGTATCAGAGCTGGTTAAGCTCCTAAGGATCGGTTTCCTTATAGTATTCCTATATAAAATTTGGTTGTTGAAGATAACTTGTGAGAAACAAATCCCATAAGCAAGGCATGTGGATTATAGTATAGTTGAATACTATGAGACAACTTTAGAGAATGTTTTCATGGAGAGGATCAACTTGAGGAGGTGCGAGGAACCAAGAGTTGGAGGAATTGAGAAGGAGAATAGAATAATTGGGGATATTGAAGTAGACTCATAATCAAAAGATGATATCATAGAGCAACACACTAATGATGAAGGAGACCCAATAGGGCATCCAATATATTTATTTAAGGATAGAGGTAGTGCAAGGGTACAAGTTTCTTACTATGAAGGTAGATTGAAAACATAAACTCTCATTGATTGGATAGGGGATATCGAAAGAAGAGAGTATTTAAATGTTCAAGATCTAAATTGAGTTCATTTCGCAATAACAAAATTAAAAGGACATGGTGCAGTTTGGTGGGATGTTGTATACAAATAACGAGTGGATAATAGACAAGAGAAGATTAATACTTGTAGAAAAACGGTGAGTAAAATAAAGGAGAAATTCCTACCTGTCAATTACCAATAGAGTTTATGTAGGCATGCACATAAATTGAGACAGAAAGAGACATTTGTTTGGGAGTACACTAAATAATTTTTCAAACTATACCTCAAATTAGGACTAAAGGAACCAAAATACCAAAGGGTGGCTAGGTATATTATGGACTAAATCTTAAGATACAATATGAAATGAGCATACATTACTTGCATAATGTAGATGAATCCTATCAAATCGTTCTAAAGGTAGAGGAAAAATTGTTTAGGAGATTGCAGTAGAACTTCAGGGGTAAAGGTCTGTTGATCCTTAAATGTGCTAAGTCCTTGTAAAGTCTTTCTTGTATATTTGTTTCCATAGATTTTTTTTTTCTTTGTTGTAGGTATAGAACACTTATTTTCTTTAGATCCAAAACTCTGCAGTCTCCAAAATTCACCCTCTTGTTTTGTTTCCCTCATTTCACACCTATACTTATATCTTTTCTTGAAATGCTTCATTGCGGGTCTAAAGGAGTTCTCTGATTCACTCACTATCACTACAATCCTGAGGTACGACCGATTCACTTTTGTACTTAGTCAAAATATTGAACCTCTACCATGGGTCTATGAGTTCACATTGATTTCATTGTTTGTTTCGCATACCCTCGATCTCGATTGAGTTCTCATACTTAGTCACTTTTTTTCAAGTTTTCACCACAGGTCTGCGAGTTCACGATCATTCCATATTTTATTCACATACTTCCAATCCTCCTCTGCCTCGTGATAAATCATCATCTCACCTTGATCCAGATGGATATCGGTGGCCACCCACCTCTTCCAATTGGCTCAGAACAGTTTTCTGACATTTTTTGGCAATTTACTATTTTTAGCAGTTTTTCGGGTCCTGAACTTCTGGAGCCGTTTTGAGGCCCTAAACGACGTTTGGGGCTTCCCTAAGCGGCCGTTTTTGGGGTATGTTAGGTTGAGAGGTCCATCATGGAATTTTGTCAAAACTTTTGTAGTCCCCAGATAGATCTTTCCAACAATCTATCAAGCGCAAAGAAAGCGAGGAGATCGTGTAGAGTTCACGACCAGGAGAGTTGATGCCACCCGACTTACCCAAGCGGGACCCACATGACTTTGGCTTCATCTCCTGGGTTTAGATTTTTGGATGTCTAGGAATTTTGTGTTCAGTCTATTGTAAAGGTCTTTCAGACCTCATTTGTAATCATCTTCAGGAATGCAGTGGCGTCACATCTCTTCTAGAGATAGGCCGCCACCATTCTGGCAGTCTTTCACTCACAATATTTTCACGGTCTTTATTTTGTTTATATACGATTTAGTAGAAATGGGTGTATTCTTGTATATACGTGTTTATGGACATCTAGGTATTTGTCATGACCATTGAATGTCGCAATCTCACGTGCATTTATTTATTATATCTCAAAGCTCTCATTTAAGTCGTCGTAGGATCACACCTTGTCACATTCTCTAATGAAAATTTAATGTGAATCTCACAGAGATAACAAATGGTTAAATGTAAAAGGCAATAATTAATGGAAAAGTTCTCAAGACTCTCCTCCATTAATTTCAAGTTTATTTTGTATTAATATCTCTCTTTGAACCAGTTTGGGTTTGGAATTGGAAATACATGGCTATATGAGTTCGTAGGCAGGATGACAGCTTCATTGTAAGAGGTGCTTGAAGAATGGTGGACTGCTTTGGTGGGCCGTATGGTTACAGCACCATGATCTTAAACACATAGTCTAGGTGTACTTGGATGATCTAGCATCACTTTCTAAAGGAATCGATCATCCAGATCCATTCTACGACTTATCTTTGAGTGGGTGTCACTCTTATCAAATTAGCGAATCTAAACAAAGTCGCAGTTTTGCATGACATCCAGTGCGTTTAATGGGATTTCATTGTGTGATAAAAGGGATCATGAATTGATCCTTTTTATGTTGAGCCCGTGCAGTTAATGCTTCTCCCTCGAAATACCCAACGAGGCTGAGGAAAGAAAGGTATCTTCGGCACATTTTTTGCTTCGTTATGTCAAGATCACTAAAAAGGGTTCATGCATGGCCACGAAAAGGGTGCTCTATTGGGATGAAGCACCTCAATGCTCCTTGAAGTGTTGAAATATGCCTTGGCGTCTGCCCCTCTGCTACGGCCTCCCAATTATAACAGAGATTTATTGTTTTACTGGTCGACCATCGGGGTTAGATGTAGTCGAGAAAGGATAACTGCGCTCGAAAACCGTTATATAATATCATAGTTGAGCGCCGGTTGGACCGAGAACTCAACTACTCATGTTGAAAACTTGCTTTTGGCGGTTGTTCATACTATCAAGCAGTTAAATCATTATATGTGCACCGCAGAAGACCACCATCATTGTTGTCGTCAACCCTTTCAATATGTATTAGCATAGCAGGGTCATTGGAAAAGTTAGTAGATGGATGGTTATCCTACAAGAGTTTGACTTGGATTTTGTGTTTGCTAAGTCCAAGAAATCTTTGGTCTTCGCAGATTTAATTTCAGAACTTCTGATTGAGAGTAGAAATGATTTTCCTTAAGAGTCATTGATTAATAAGGATATTTTCCTCATTGCATATTCAGATTCTTGGTATGGAGATGTACTTGTGTATATGTTCGGACTTTGGGGTGCCCTACTTCTCATGATGAGTGTCGACGAATTCGACATCAAGAACGAAACTATCTCATTCTCGATGACACTTTGTATCGTTGGGGCATAGATTGCATTCTTCGACGATGTCTTACCCACGAAGAAGCAAATCTCATTTTGAATGAATATAGGATGTGGAGTCATATATGCGGGTTGAAACAACCCAAAAGATTCATGGAGATACTTGACTCATTAATCAAATGTGTGTAGAATTGGTCAATACAAGTGTCACCCATGGATCTTCTATGAAATATGTGGCCCGCACCACCGCTCTATGTTTCGATCATTGTTTGTCGGTCCCTTCGCGAGTGGGGGAATGGTTCACTACATTTCCTTGCCTTTAGTTAGGGGGCATCGTTACATCATCGGAGCAATAAAATGCCAGCTAAGTGGAGTGGAAGTTATCTTTGACATTAACAATGGCGAGTAACGCCCTTTTGCGTCTTCAATGGGGATAATGGCGAAGTCATTTAGCTCGAAGGATATTGTCAGCGACCATGGACATTTTGCAAGAGAATGTTCAAGTAGAAGCTGTGAATAAATCTCTCCAAGTATTCTTGATTGAATGATCAATTATCAGTCAAAGTGGCATTTGATGTTATATTCAACTTTGTGGTCCTATCGAACTTACAAGAAGCGCTGCTGATTTTTCGCAGCACTTTCAACTTTCGTTTACGAGCTAAAGTGATCTTGCAGTGAAATTCAATAATATCCCTTCTTTAAAGAGTTAGCCGTAGTGGAACTTCTTGCCGGACCTGCAAAGCAGAAACTCCTTCTATATCTTGGGCACATCCTAGGTAAAGGCGATTAATAAGTGATGCATCCTTAACAACAAGGCTCATAAACAAAACAGATCAAGTGTCAATATAGTCGGTCCATTTACCCTGCATTAATTTTCTCCGAGGCGATCTTGTCCTCATCTATGACCAAGACAAATATCCCCTAGGAGCGGTGATTCAAAGCCGTATAGTTTAGGATGCCATTATTAAAAGGAGGTATTAAATAAGGGTGATTATCGTCTAGTTGATTTTGAGGAAATTCCTTAGAGCCTAGAAATGGGCTCTACCAAAGTACTATTAAATTGGTCACATAGGTGGCTTCTTGTATATATGTATATCCTTTTATACATTTTTTTCTTTTCCATTTACTTGGATAGTAGTTATTATATGTATATGGTAGATTTCAAGTGAATAAAAGGTTTACTTTGGGTTCACGAATGATGCTAGATGACACACTTTCGGAGGCTTGCCTGCGGCTTGAATGATTTTTCACACGGAGGTTAGTTTCTATCTTCAGTATTTTTTTGGAAGCGCGGCTAATAATGTTATCGAGTAAAGTGCATTAATATAATTGCTACGTGATGCTTTGTCACCTATCATTTCTCGCCTCCGGGTTTATTTATATGCTCAATTGGTTGTGTCCTAGTTAAATAGAGTTTACCACGTTCATGATCCTACTCTTCCATAGATGGTTCCGCCAAGTGCATTAATCTTATACTTGATCGCGATTATAGTGCCTATTCAGCAACACAAGATTTAATCATTTAGCGATACTCCTATCTAATCAAAGTTTTAGATTGACATATTTTGCTCCACATAGTGAAAGCACACTTTATACACATGCTCAATACATTTGTAAAAAATGTATCCATAAAAGGCTCAAGAAAAGATTTATATATTAGTAGTAGTATTTGTGTAGTGTCCAAAATGAGTGTGTGTTACCAAAATATGGGCAGAAGGCTATCGAAATTAATCGGTTTACATGTAGTTGGGCAAGCCATAAAATATATGGTATAAAGGTTTACCGACCGTAAATGAATTAGGCTATTTAAAGGTCTAGTTTATTAGCCTAGCTGCAAGTGAACAATACAGGTTCACAAGATGCCATAATAAGCTGGAACCAAATTAAGATTACCCTACTGTGGTTTGCATGTTTGGGGAGATCTAGATCATCCCTTAGGAACTCTGTGGTGGGTGGGATTTCCTCTCCCACTCGTCGTGGGACTCATCAACCTCTGCGGTGGGGGGCCCTCCCATGATTATGCGGCCCTTATGTTCTGGTAGTCACGCCTCTGGTCAAGGACAACACCTAGTCCTAGCAAAGTCTTCCGATTGAAGGTCCCACATCTGTACATAACAGATTTGTAAGCAAGTACTCTAACACACCATAAAGGATATATATAAAAATTAAAAATTAACTTCAAAATATATGTTACCAGCCATCCTCCCACTTTGGCTCCCTCTCCGAGGGGAATGCAGAATATGTATGGATCTCTAAGGAAGCTTATCCACAGGGCCGTCCTCTGTAATTTGGGATCCTAACCTTCTCCCTGTCGAAGAGATTCCAATGGGTTGAGGCCTGCTTGGGTCTTCACTCCACCTGTCTAGAAATTTAAAACTACCCACACGCACTGGGAAGGAGGAAACATGCCCCCATTCTGTCTCTCTCGGTAGGGTAGGCACCCTCTCTAAGAAGAAGGAACATAAAATGGTACCAAACCCAAAGTTTTTGTTGGTATGCCTACGACACTCTATGAGATGTATCTTCATGCATACTAACCTGGTAGTACTTCAATCAAATATTGTTGCCTCTAAACACTGAAATTCACATTGCATATGTGCATGGGAGGCTGATGGAGTTTTCTTGAGGATCGGGTGATCCATAATCCTTGAAAAATAATCCGCGGAATTTAGTAATATTGTGAATTGAAACCTGAGAGCGTAATTTCGGAACCAACCTCCCGCGATTGCATCGATGTAATCTTCTATGTTGTAATGCGACCACGGAGGAAAGGTCCTCAAATTAATTGGTTCCCCCCTCCTAGATAGGTCGTTCAAGAAGTAAATGTCCTCCATGGTTAAGGTCAATGTTTGACCCTCTAACATGAATGCCTCTACATCGAGATGCCACTACTCTACCAAGGTGTTAAGCAACCTGATTTATTCCCTCATGAACGAACATTGAAATAATTTCCATAGGCCACACTATTTTAGCATAGAAACTACCACGGGGTCCTCCTCGACCAAGACATCCAAATCCTCATGTTCCCTCTCTCTTAAGTGCACATGCATCCTATCACACACAAAATATGGAGAGGAATTAATACTTGTATTTTATTTTTTCAATTCAAAAGGAGATTAATGCAGGGATGTAATTTTACCACCGATCCAGCATTATGTACTTGGGATGTTTATTAATCTACCCAAGTACATGCAGCGGAGATAGTTGGACAAACACATACACATAGGCAGTGACCCTTTTCAAGGGTGTTCCCCTCCCAAACTAAAAATTAAATGCAAATAATGGAATTCAAATGCAAGAGTGGGAAATTTATACTTATTTCAAGTAGGGGGGTTTTCCATCCACTGTAGTTCAATTAGCTCTTTGACCGGGTTTTTGAATTTTGTTAATTTCAGGGTGAAATGGTCAAATGATGGGTTGTCCACCTCTATTATGAACCTTTTGGCCCTTTTGCCCTAATTTGGTCCCCTTTTCACTTTTCTTGGCTTGGTGGCTACTTGAGTTCTCTTTTGAGTTATCTTTCATTCATCCTGATGGACTAGTCCTAACGGTTTGGTGATTTTTTTGAGATCATTTACTTTTACATCATCCCAAGGTAAAAGTCATATTTTCCAACATTTTGCATATAGAGTTGGGCTCACTCTGACATGCATATGGTTTCTTTCCACTTGGCCGTAGGATTGGTGAGTCCCCTTAGAAGTGTGACACATAATCTTCTCTACTTCTTTAGAAGTGTCGTAATTAAGTGGTAGAGACTACCTCTACATGGATTCCCTAGGTAGATCCTTTCTGCATTTTGGCATCCATGTTGTCTTTAATGAATTTAGGCTCAGGATTCCTTGTTATTCTTGTCATGATTACATATTGAAGCTTCATTCTTATTGCTAATCATCATTCTTGGCCATACCCACGGGAATCCCTAATGAGCATGGTTTGATGCTCAGGCTTTCGCTTTAGATTTTGAAAGCAACACTTAGCGAAGGCGTATTTATTCTCTTTTTAGATCTGGAGTGGTAGTTGGCAGGAAAAGTAGCCCCTTGGGGTGTTCTTTAAGCCCTTTTCGGACTTTCCTAAGGTGAAAAGTTGTTGGCGATCTTGTTTTCCCTTCAGCTAAATGCGACTCTGGAATTTGAAGGCACATTTTTTCGATACGGTGGATTTACGCACCTTTTTCGATCCGGATGGATAATTTTTTGAATAAAGGTATACTCTAGGAGATTCGTTTCACTAGAAGAGTATTCTCGGTATAATTTTAACCCTTTTGGGCCTGAGGACTGAAAATTTTGAGAAGGAACATTCTCTTGGACTTTGGTTTTATCTCTTTTGGGCCACAGGAGATTTCTTGTGAAGGAACCCTCGGGTCCATGGATTAAGCTCTTGCCGGACTCCTAAATATGAGAAAAGATGGTTGGAGTGACCTTGTTATTTCACAATCGTTAAATTGGTCGAGAAGAAAATCTGCTTGGCATGGGTTTAACCTTTTTTTCCAACCAATATATTATTGAGGAAAAGGTATGCCTCGAGAGGGAATTAAATTCTCCATAGAGTTCTCCTAGGTTATGTTTTATACTTTTTAGGACTGGGAGACTAAACCTAGAGAAAAGCTGTGGAGTCCATGGTTAATCTCTTTTCCAAACTCCTTAAAATTGAAAAGATAGGTGAGTGATGCCGTTAAGAAAAGCGATTTTGAAGGATGTCCTTTGCGGTGCAAGTTAACCATTTTAATTGATTGGACTAATTAAGAAAAGCTACTCCCTGATCTTCTTTTGCTTTTCATACTCTCTAAGCGTGAAAAACCATGGAATCTACCTTCTACAAAATAGCGAAATTCACATATAAGGGGTCTTGTTGTTTCATGATTAATCATATTGCAGGTCTCATAGTACGTCTTTGGCCTAATATACGGCTCCATGTTGCTCTCAACTAAATATTTAAATAATTCCTTATCCACAATTCTTGCAACACTTGCCTACGTGACCTGACACTTTGACCCATGGAGTAATTTTCCACGAGTGTCCTTATCCTACATGCCTCCTTTGCTTGATGATTATGTTCCATGCGCTTAGAAGAGCCGGTTTCTTTCCACGACCTCGTTTGCCTCAGCGCATAACGTAGCATTCTTTTATTCAACACTGAGCTCGTTAAAAATTGAAAAAGACCAAAATCAAATGTTAAGAGGGGACAGGATATACATTCTTTTTTTCAAAAGCAAGATAGTCACCCTTAGAAAAAATAAAATCCTTAGTTTATTGGCCAAAATTTAGGATATAATTATGACCTTAGGAAGTTGTTCTCTCTACAGGGGTGTGTCCCTCCTCCGTTTAGTTATACCAAGCATTATGGAGACTGTTGATTTCCGCATCAGAGCTATGTCAACCCTGCTACGAGTCGATAATATTTTTTACTTTTGTCAAGGAAGTTTATCAACACGAGTCATCCATTCTTGATTTATCTGTGACCTTCCTTGAGTGAAGCCATCTAAATGAGTCTAGTCAAAGAGTCAATTCCAAAAATGATGAGTTTATGCGTATTAAAGGTCTCACTCTTTTCCCTGGGCACGAGGACCCTCAGGTAGTGGAGTCTTGCCTTTATGTGTAATCCTACCTGAGTTTTGAAGATGTTTAAGTTGTTTCTCGAGCTATCAGATCCTCATCTCCAACCACATGCGTGTGGCCATATTGTTGCCTTGAATATCATCAGACTGATTTTGGATGTAGATCGTTGTGTGTATTTCAGCGATACACTTGCCTGGGCATTTATATGTGGATCACCATAGTGTGCTTGATGGTTGGAATCCATGATTAGTTCATCCAAGCATGGGTATGCCACCTCAAAGAGATTATTGGTGTTTATAGATGGTGACCTCCTGGAATACAATTACTTATACCTAGTCTACATGTCTTCCCCGGTAAAGATATTGTATTGTATTCCGATATTCAGTTTCTCTTTTGACCTCACACATTGGGGGGAATCTATTATATCCCTAAAATTCTCTACCTACGCAGGTGTTGGCTGCATATAATTGCAAATCAACATTGAAATCTCTTTAAAAAACCTTTTTTGGAGCATGTACGCTCTATTGCACTAATTGCATATATATGCATGTTGCATGATAGATACCCTGCATACATATGCTAGCTACACACTAAAAAACCCGTTTACCTCAAGTTTGCCAAAAGTAAAATTTGTAAGGAATTCGGTGGAATTTACGTGCTATTAGTGGTTTCCCAACCATTTCACCTGTTGTATCCCATCCCCATACTGATTAACTATCCTTTTTTCATATAAGAGGAGTTATTGGGGTATCATTTCCACATGAAGCATTAGAACACTGAAACTCTTCCCAAATCCCTTTTCCCTCCTTTCCCAAGTATTCTCAACCACCTTAGGAGTTTTGCCTTGCTTGTTCCTATCTAGCCTTTCTCCCTATACAATCCCCTCCCCTTCCCACAGAGTGATCATTTGATTGTGAGAAAAGGATTTGAGATGATATATTTGGGTATTAAAGAGGATACTGGGCCGAGGGTTACATGGCGTCAACCTACAAAGGTTGTATTTTTTTATCTTTGGATTTGAATAAAAGATATTTTTCACTATTCCCAAGTATTAACTTTTATGTTTTCATTTGATTTATGCATAATGGTTTTTATCTAACCCTAATATTAGTGGGAGATATAATATTTTTAGTGTTGTTTTCCTAAGTTTTCTTGCAAGTCATCTTTGGAAGGAGACTTGCAACATGAGAGCTACAAAGATGAAGGTGGTCTGCATCGAATGTTGGACCGAAGGTACTATTTATGACCTACTTTCCTATCTCTTTCCATTCATATATTAGAGTGTTTTGAGTAGTTTAGGAATTATATTTTATTTTAAGGGAGATCAATAAGCTTTGCACAATGTTGACCCTGGTATAGTAATAGGGGGAGTTTCCCCACTAGCAGGAGTGATCCTGGAACTTAGGTTACCTAGGAAGATGATGCATTGATTGTTGGTAACAATGCAAAAGTACTTCAACAGGAGTTGGGGAAAAACCTAATGTTTAGAAGAGCATTACTTAAACTTGAAGCAAAGATTGAAGTGGATCTTAAATAAAGGAAGTGGGTTTTTTAAAACCAAATGAAAATTTTAGGATAAGTGTTGTAATTTGATAATAGATGGAAAAAGTACAAAAAATCTAGTGTCCACGGAGGTAATGGAAAAATTAAAATTGAAAAAGTGTTCACATCAAATTTACTCATGGGTTCCATATCCAACAAAAGAAATGGCATCAGATGAGCTATGACCGAACAAAAGCTTGTTGAATTTTCAAATCAGAATTTTCAAGGAATATGTATTATGTGACATAGTAGTGATGGGTGCATGTTGTGTGCTGCTCAGAAGACCATGGTTGTTTGATAGTAAGATTTCCTGTGATGGTAGGAAAAACAACTATGAATTTGAGAAGGATAGAAAGTGGTACATATTGGGGCCAATGGTGTAGAATAGACTAACAATAGTAAGTGATAATGATCAGATAGGAAGTGACAATAAAAATGTCGGTAGCAACAATTGTGTTATGATATGCTCAACTAAGTAATTTAGAGAGAGAACAAAAAAGGAAATTTTTTTGCTTGACCATAATTCCAAAAAGAATACTAGAGACCAAAAAGAGGAGTTTTGTGGCACCTGAGATTCCAAAATTTGTTGAAGTAATTTGAGGGATATTGTTGGGATAATATCTTTGTAAATTTTGCCTCCCCAGAAGCATTTCACATCAAATAGATTTGATATCGGGATCTATTTTTCCAAATAAATCTCCTTACAAGATGACTCCAACAAAGGTGAAGGTGAATAGACATGTATTACCCAGAGTTTCTTGAAAGATGGTGTTATTAGATCCTAATACATACTTGCAAACGTGAGCAAATTCGAGCTCACTTAGTGTGTCCTGGGAGGCCTGAAAATGCGGATTCATAGACCCACGTTGTCACTTTGTGTGGAGACCTCTTCATCTAGGATTAATCACAGGAAGCCAACAGGGGTAGTCCCTAGTTTCTAGTTAAGTTTTAAAGTTAAGTTCTAGGGGTTGATTTTAGTTTGTTAAGGTTTGGGGGATTCTAACCCTAAGATGCTAAAATCCAGCAGTACAAGATACAAAGGTTAGTATGTTAAGCAAGCATTTCCTAGGAAACTAAGACTAGTGCCTAAAAAAATTGGGCAAGGGGTCAACAAAGTTAAAGAATGATTAGATTTACAAATATATTACAAGATAGTACAAAAGAATAATTAATCTATTAGATACAAGATTTACAAATAAAGAATGTTAGGATACAACAAGCAAGCTAACTACTTTTAAGTATTTGTGTGCAAGATATAAGGAGATCAAAGCATCACATCACATTCATGAGATCAACATCAATACATCTACATCATCATCAACACATCAACAAAGACAATTTAGAGATTTTAAGCATAGAGTGTTATAAGGATGATGAGATTACCAACTCTTGGTTATTAAACCCACAAGTATTTAGATGTTTTAGCCCAAGGTTGGATTATTAAAGGTTTCTTAAGATTATCAAGTTTTAATTACCTTTAGTAAGATTTTCACCAAAGCCTCCCCCTCCTATTTCCAAATGGCTCTTTGGATGCTCAAGATGAATTCTTATGAGGCTAACCCTACCTGTCAAAGTCATCCCAAAGCATTGAGTTTTTTGGAAGGAGACTCCCTTAGGTGCCCATGAGACCGTCCCAGGCCTATCTTGGTTTGTTTCCCTCCCTCAATACCGTTTTAAGGTAGGTAGAAGATAGTTATCTAAGAGTACCCTATTAAGTATATTATGTATGTATCTAAGGTACCCTAAAGAGTCTATTAAGTTGATATGTGAATTAGGTAGACTTTTAGGTGTATTTTAGAGTGTTTTAATGATTTTATGACACCTTTAAAATGTGATTTAGTGACTTGGTTGAAACTCACTTCATCTTAAATATGTTGCTTAAGCTTATGAATGAAAAGCATTAACACATATAAGCTATGTGAGAGAAAATTACTTAGTGCACCAATATGTAGCTTGCAAAGAAAAGAAGTAAAACCATAAGGGAAAGAACAACTTGCCAACAAGATGAAAAGAGATGAGTACACTTATCTTATGTTGATTTAGAACATTGAGAAACACGATTTAAGTGTGAGAAATAATATTTAAGTGTTTGCCTATACTATCAACTCAACCATAATAATTACTTCAAGTGTGTTGGCAAATGGCCTTAAGATTAATGCATGAAAGTAAAACACCATTCACTTAACTTATTGAAGCATTTAAACATTTAGGGTTAGATTTAAGCATGTAAAGTAAAGATTAAACTTTAAGGAGCTTAAGCATGAAAATAGATCTAGCTAAGTTGATTATGCCCAATAGACTTAAGCTAGAGATTGATTATGTGTGAGATCTAGATCTAGAATATATCAAAACATTAAGCACTTAGATCAATAACACATATTAAACCCTAACCTTACCTTTGGGATATTCCTCTCCCAATCGGTAGGCAATTATTAGACTTAGAGAATGCTTGAAAGAGAAACGGAAAGAAGAAAGAGGAAGAAGAAAGAGAGAGAGGCAAGCAAGAGAAATAAGGAAAGAGGAAAGCAAGAAAGGGAAGTAAAACACTCACTAACCCCACGTCCTAGCTTAGGAAAGTGATCTTGAGATGAAGAAATGAAAATAGATCTAAGCCCAAACTCATATGTGGGAGGTAGGTCATACCAATCCTCCTCCCAAGCTATGAGCAAGTAAGAAGTTGTTAGAAAGTGAAGAAAGAATGAGAAATTAGCTAGGAAAAATGAAGAGAAAGGTTGAGAATGCAAAAATCAACAAGCTATACTTGCTGGAAATGCTACAAACAACAAGTAAAGATGAAGAAAAATTTATATTTTTGGTAGAAATTTTTCACATAGAAAATTTTATAGAAAAAATAGATTTAGATGACCTATATGCTATGTTAAGCTATATGAAATATAGATGAATGTGAACAACAATAAGAAGAAGAGTAAAGGGTGAGAAAGTATGGAGTTTGTATGTGTCTCAAGGGAGCCTTCTTGCTTGAGGTGTTCCCAATGAAACCCTTGAAGTTAAACCTGCAAAACTTGAGAGGTGATGTGCATACAAGAGATAATATGTTGCATATACTAACAAGATGACATTTAAATCCTATCTAGAAAAACAAGATATATAGATCTACAAGCATGTGCATTACTAGATCTACCCAAGTAACATTTTACCTAAGATCCAATGTGTTCAATCACCAACCAAGTTTGAACAAATTTACCTCATGTGTATGGCAAGAAAAAGCATGTGCATAAATCTTCCAATAGTCCTCCAAAAATTCTCTTTATTACTCAAGAAAATGGATCTTGAAAAAAACTTACTCCAAAACCCTAAGAGCCAAAGAATGGAAATGATGGAAAGAAAGAGAGAGAGAGAGAGTGAGAAATCAAGTAGCATAACAATAGCTCAAGATATGGTGAGTTGGGAGTGAGTAAAGGGATCTTTTTATACTTGGAGAGGCAAACCTACCTCTCTTGGATTAATGCCAAATGTCCACCACCAAGCACAAGATGAGATCCCAAGGCTAGGGCACACCATCTAGGGTTTAGGTCATAGATCTAGGGTGTAGATTGGTGTGGAAAATGTGGGGATCACACAAAAGAGTAGTGTGATGATTATGGGATGTGTGCGAAGGGATAAAAAGGATCCCAACCATCAAAAAATGAATTTTCCTAGGAGATCCACAAGAGGGGGGGGGTAACTCTCCTTGGAGGGCACACCATTTGGGGGAGAGGAGAGGNAAGAGGTAGTGGGAGGCTAGGAAAAGCATGCCAAGGGATAGCATAAGCCTCCCATTGATTTTTTTATCATTTTTTTACTTTTTGGAGACTTTCTAGAAGGAATGCATGCCACTCTAGGAAAAGTGACGTTTTTGCTTTATGGCTAGGTNGGGGGGGGGGTGATGTGAGGGTTGGAAAAGGTTAGGAAAGATTAGGAAAAATCCCTCTCACCTTTATCCCTCTTTACATCATCCTTTTAACTCATTTTGAAAAATTACATTTTTGCTATGTTTGGACTTTAGCAATTAAAATTGTTGTTATTGACTGACTGACACTCTAGGTGGACAAACCGATAGAAAAAGTTGCCTGACCGAGATGAAACTTGGTCCATGGATGTAGGGGGTGATATTCCATTTCTTTTGAGCACAAATAACTCTATCAAAAGTCCAAGGACCTAGTTTTTACAATTTTTGCTCAAAAATAATTAATTAATTAATTAATTAAACCTCCAAACTTAGGGAAATTTAATTAAAAATTAATTAATTAAAAAAAAAACTATACTAGACTCGAAGGAATTCCACGAAACTTTATAAGATGTCTTGCATGGTCATTTACAATGATTCCCTATAATAGTTACCAAATGATAAACCCACTGGAATATCGTTCACCACTTTGGAGGGATTATTGCAGGTGTGAGGGAAAAACTCAATGGAAATCAATAAGGTTGAAAAGCCCAATTGATAACCTGAGGATAAAAAACCCTCAGTGAAAGGAACTCTCTCAGTGAACCGATCCCAAGGTAATTGACCTAGACATGACTAATGCAGACCTATTACACTATTGACCCACGCAAAGGTGCGGAAATTCCAGTTACAAAAAGAAGTGTTGGAGCCAAACATGCCTTGTAGAACCAAGTTTCTTCAACAAATGAGAATATGATGATGCATCTCTTCATGGCACATGGAGTTGACCACCTATGTTGGAGAGGCGGTCGACACCTGGCTCCACATGGGGATGTGTGTTCGATCTTCTCACATGAGACAGAGAGCATACGAGAATCCAGCACCTACAATAGAGTGCTCACCAATAACCAACATAAAAATACATATATACATGATTAAATAAATGAATGCTATATACAACATTTACAAAATGAAATAACTAAAGTACAACATCATTAATTTACAACAAATGAAATCTATGGTACTGAAAAAAAAAAATCTAAGTACATATTGACATAATAAATTGAAATAATACAAAATTAAAATACAAGGAAGGGTTAGAGATACGTTACAACCATCCATGCAATGGATGAAATGATGCCACAAGTGTTTGAAACATCCTTGTCCAGGATGACTCACAGAAGACCCCTTCCCAAGTTTTATCAAATTGGAACTTTTTGTGAGGAAGAACCAACCAACAATCATGATTCTTCTTCCCTTCGACCAAACACTGGAATATGACAAGACGTGTAAACACATTCAAGGTGGGAGGCCAACCAATACTCATAATGATATGACATCGACAAACTGAAGTTGCCTTCCATTTCCACATAATTCTGCATTAACTCATCTTCTGGTTGAAAGGTTGAAAAAGAACATACCACAGGAACCATCATACTGTTTTCCTCGAGATTTTCAAAGTTATCCTTAAAAAATATTGGTTCATCAAGAGGAGGGTGGGGACTTGAATCATCTAGATATTCAACATTTTCAAACTCAAATTCCTTTATCTCCTCAAAATGAATGATCATCTCAACCATGGATTCATGCAAAATTTCCCCATGAACTTCCTCATCCTTTTCATTGTCAAGTTCAAGTTCAAGTGGGTCCAAATATTTAATATGAGTTTCATCTTCTGTAAGGCGAGCCTCCATGATATCTAGTTGTAAGTTCATGGCTTAAAAAAAAATTGTATGGGAAATTTGTATGGCCTCACACTGTTTTGCATGATCAATCTGCATGTTCAGAATTATTTCTTTAAGCTCCTTAATGGGATCTGGTGGAGTATCTTCCTCCATGTATGAACTCATTATGTCCATATCTTGAAGGTTATTTCCCTTCCATCTTGTTGATATTATGGTAGTTGCAGGAGGTATTTACCTCCACGTGTATACCTGACAAGGATAGAATACTCCGGGAAGCAAGAAGAAACCCTAATGAGTTGGCTAATAACCCTAGAAGACTTGTCGTCTCAAGAAGATAATTTATATTAGGTTATTAGCCTCTAAGAGAAGAAGTCGACCAGAAATAATAATATATACTGAACAAACAGATACCCAGAATGAGAATTCGGCCCAGGCAGTTAGCCAGAATTAGTATAAATACAGGAGGACAGTTCTCATTCTGGCAGGCAGTCCTAGAATTGCAGAGCAGTACTTGTGCACACTGCAGTTGCCCAGTTTCTGCACAGGTTTGGAGGAGAGTTGTCGTTGCAGTTGTTGTAGCTAGCAGTTACGCTTGGAATATCTCTTGGCTAGGGTTTAAACTATTTGATCAACTCTTTTTGATGCGCTATCCTTGGGGAAAGGTGCACTGCCCTTTGTTTGGCTATCTAGCCTAGGGTTTGCTTCCGAAGTGATTCTCTGTCAAGGTTAAGGTGCTCGGAGGGTGGATTTGGCCTATGGTTGGGTGAAAAGGGTATTTTCAATGGTAAAACGAGCACATACACTTATATTCTAACAAGTTATGGTCCCGCACCTCCTTCATTCAATCTAAACGCTGGAAGTAAACATAGTCGCTAGGATATTGAGCTTGTTGAGGAACTGTCGCTAGGGTTACTAGCAGAAGCAGCTTCCAAGACATTGTCGCTATGGTTACTAGCAGGTGTTGTTGCAGAAACCCTAATCCTCTTATTGAGGCACCTTAAGTGAAGGTATTGACCTAATCTTCGAACATATCAGTGCACCCTAGCCTAGCGCATCTCCTGGTACTCTCAGCAAGCCTAGACTTCAAGTTTGATTTTGTAGTCAAATCTAGGGTTTGACCAAGTCAAAGCAGCCATGAATTATTCTATGAAGTCAGAGAACAAGTTATATGGAGCCTCTAACTTCAGAGCATGGAAGACAAGGATTGACCTCATCCTTGCCAAGAATAAAGTGTTGGATATCGTGAAAGGAATGATCGTGGAACCAGAGTTTGAAGAAGGAGAAGAGAAGGAACCACAGAATGTTGCAGTTATGGAGAAGCTCAAAGACGGTGACATCAATTCCATGAGTATCATAGTGGAATCTATAAAAGACCACTTGATACCCTACATCTCCCATCTTGACTCATCAAAGAAGATGTGTGATGCCCTAACAAATCTCTTCTCGGTTAGAAACATTGGACAAGTTATGAGTCTAAAGAATGAGCTCCATGACATGAAGATGAATGATGAAGACAGCATAACTTCATACTTTGTGAGGATCTCCCTATTAATAAGATCAACTACAATCTACTAAAGAGATCATTTCAAAGAAGGAATTGGTAAACATAGTACTTAATGGCCTTCCCAAGATGTGGGATGCATTTGCCGCAAGCATGAACACAAGAAATGAGTATCTGACATTTGAAGGACTTTGGACTTGCTGTGCTCAAGAAGAATCAAGGATCAGTGCAAAAGATAAACCCCAAAAGAAGTACGATGATCAAGCCTTCATAGCAAGATTCAATAACTTCAGGAACAAAAGGAAGTTTGGCTCAAGGAGGAAGCCAAATCAAGAGAAAGACATTTCAGAAATACAATGCTTCAACTGTCGAAAGAATGGTCACTACAAGAATCATTGTCCCGAGCTAAGGAAGAGGAAGGAGAAACACAAAGCATCAGTTGCTAAAGAAAAGGAACCTACAAAGAAGACTAAGCATGATGAAAGAGACTTCTTCTTTTAAAGGTAACAATACTCTTCTTATTTCTTGTACATATCTCGTTTGTATCATCTTTGTACATATCTTGTATATCTATCCCTTGAAAGATAATGTATTCCAAGAAGAACTATACCTATGGAAGAACAACAAGATAAGGATTGATATCATTAGATAATACACATGAAAGGATGAAATACATTGAATCAATCATGAAGAGACTCAGAAGAAGCAAAGACAGAAAGAAGTCAGAGAAAGACTTATAACATTTTTGTAGAAGACAACAAGATGGAAGCGTGGACTATGTTAGACAGAGAGAGACAATTATATATTGAAGAAGACAATAAGGATGCAGATGGAAGCATGGACTCTGTTAGACGGAGGGAGCCGATTATATGCACTCATACATGAAGCAAGGATTAGGAGGGATTTAATCCTATGATCCTTTAAAATGATGAAGTATGGTAGCAGCCATGAAAGACAATGTGTGTTCAGTTCAACCGCAGAAGAAGTCTCTTTGAAGAGAAGCCTTAAAAGATCCTTGGTTGTCCATCCACATCCGTGATCCTATGATGAAAGAAAGAAATGGAATCTTTAGGGAATGGAATCTATAAGAAACTCCATGGACCCAAGAGCTAAAGAAAAACATCAAGAAGAACATGAAGATTCCAAGAAAGAAAGAGAAGCCAAAACAACCAGTCATTATATTAAGAATCACAAGATTACCGGCCTAATATGAACTCAATAAAAACAATCAAGCAGAGGAACTGAAAGTCGTGATGAAGAACAGTGTATGAAAGACTTATGAATGAAAGCATTGTGAGATATATAACTAGAGGTTCTTCCAGATGGAGGGAGAAGACTATGATGATTACTCTTTCCAATACACCAAACATATCTCTATATGAGTCATTATATCATCCGCAACGTCCATGAGTTGGATTTCTACATCAGATGAATGCAAAGAATGTTCTCCATAGAAATTGAATAAAGAGCATATGAAGATCAACCTCAAGACTTTGAGGCATACCAGAAAGAGACCCTTGCATGCAGATAGAAGAAGATAACTTGGTGGAGAACCTCCAGTGCACAGTAGAAGCGTGGTGAAGATTTTCTATAACAAAGATATTGTATCAAGATGATTACTCAGTAGATCAAATCTCATTATGACAGAAGAAGTGCAACATGAATATATTCAAGTTTTCCAACAATGATATACTCTATTGATCAGAGCTACATGAAGCCTTCAGAGAAAACCAGTGTTCCAGACCAAAGTACATTTGAAATCAAGAATTACATTATTTGTAATAAATTCCAAAAAGGAGAAAGTGGTTCTCCAATACATATCTCCACAGATGAGTAGATAAGGAGACATTTTGGTAAAATATGAAAGAGTTTGTGTACTCAAGTTGGAGCTCATGGAGACGAATTCCTTATTGAAAAAGGAAGAGATGACTCACAGGTTGGGAGGGAGCACTAAAAATATTATTGAATACATTCATTGAAAAATAGTCCAGCTTGGACAGATTCTTTCCTATTTGGAAAGTGGATTGATATTTCTGACAGAAAGTGATTTCCCATTATGGTTAACATGGGAAATGGTCCATATTGTTGATGTATCATAGACATAAACTTTCCATTGTGGTTAACATGGGGAGTGGTCTAGGTCAATCTCTCTTCTTGAGGGTTACTCAAGAAGACTGGCCCTCCTCGCCGGACAACAATTTCTCATTGTGGTTAACATGAGGAATGGTTCATTTTGGAGGTTGATGTAGGACAGCCTTTTCCTCTTGTAGTTAACAAAGGAAATGGTCTAGATAGTCATTACTTAGGGTTTATACATTCTCTCCAGGGTGCACTTTGATTAGTGTAGGAAGAATGGACCAGGGTGGGGAATGGTCCAAGCTCAATAATCAAGGACAGGCATTCCTTAGGGTTTATACATTCTCTCCAAGGTGCACTTTGATTAGTGTAGGAAGGATGGCCCAGGGTGGGGAATGGTCTAGGCTCAACAATTAGGGACAAGAATTCCTTAGGGTTTATACATTCTCTCCAGGGTGCACTTTGATTAGTGTAGGAAGAATGGCCCAGGGTGGGGAATGGTCCAAGTTCAAAAAACAGGACAGTTATTCTTCCTTGCTTGAGAAGAATAGTCCAGATATCTCATTTTTCTACTTTGAGGGCAAATATTCTTTCATATTTCACAGATGTGAGTGAAAGATTGGCCCAGATGATTTAGTTTATATCATAGCCTTGTTTCTATGCAGGTTAATATCATATGATTGTTATGAAGATTGTATGAAAGTAGATGTATACTACTATGGTGGATGTGTTCCATTGTTCATGACTATATGGTGTTGATCAAGTACTTGTGTGTTACTTGGTGTGGTAGTATACCACTGGATTGTAGTTATGTACTACTATGGATAGACACAGTTGTGTTCTATTTTGTTTCGATTGCCTTGAATACTATCAGCAGTATTGGAAATGATTATCAGTTAGATGAATAATCAAAGGACAAAGATTTCCCAGATGGAAAATGGTTCAGAGCATTTACTCCTCTAGATTAGAAGAATGGCTCTTGTATCACTTTGTGGATTCATCATCATGTCTGATTACTCAGATAGAGTATGGTTTCGNGATGATGATGATGGTGCTCATGATCTAGTCATGCTCTAGTCTATACAACTATGTTGATGCTACCAAGTGAATGCTATGTTTTTGTGCTCAAGACCGTTACCTGTAATACCTCCCTAGCTAGGAGGGAGTGTTGATATTATGGTAGCTACAGAAGGTATTTACCTCCACATGTAAACTTGACAAGGATAGAATACTCCAGGAAGCAAGAAGAAACCCTAATGAGTTGGCTAATAACCCTAGAAGACTTG
>SNQJ01S0025833.1:29589-48865 GCA_010110895.2 Picea sitchensis
TCGAAATCCTGAAGAGATTCGACATGTTGGAATGCAAGTCCATGAATACACCCATGGAAGTGAAGCTGAAGTTGTTGGTCGACACTTCATCAGAATTTATTGATGCCATGTTGTACAGACAGATTATTGGATCGTTGATGTACCTGATGAACACCAGACCAGACATTTGTTTTGCTGTGAACACCTTGAGTCAGTTTTCAGTAGAACCCAGACATGTTCACCTAGTGGCTACAAAACATGTGATGAGGTACCTTAAGGGTACAATAGATTGTGGTCTCAGCTATGATGGAGATCATGAATTCACATTGAGTGGATATATTGATGCAGATTGGGCAGGAAGTGTTTCTGACAAAAAAAACACTTCACGATGTTGTTTCAGTTTGGGATCAGCCATGATCTCATGGCAGAGTAGAAAGCAATTCAACATTTCTCTCAGCACAGCGGAAGCAGAATACATTGTTGCATGTTCTACCAGCTGCGAAGATATATGGCTTCGAAAGTTGTTGACCGGTCTATTTGATCTAGAGATGGAAGCAACCACGATCCTATGTGACAGCCAGAGCTGCATAAAGATGACAAAGAATCCTTGTATTCCATGACAGGTCGAAGCACATAGAGATCCGATATCATTACATCCGTGACATGGTGCAGAGAGGAGCCATAAAGCTCCAGTATGTTAGCACAAATGAACAGGTTGTCGATGTGTTGACCAAGCCTCTATCTCGTGTAAAGTTTGATCACTTTCGAGATAAGCTTGGTATATTCCGAAAGTACCTTCCTCGAAAGGGGGAGTAGTTGTTGTGATAAGACATCTCTTGCTTCTAGTTTTATTGTTGTGACGTAAAGAAATACGATGTGATGAGACTAGAATTATGCTTCCGGCTTCACAGTTGTGACGTAAATCCAGTCTAGTATCTTGCTTCCAACTTTATTATTGTGATGTAAAGCAGGACAAGTATCTTGCTTCTAGCCTTATTGTTGTGACGTAAAGCAAGACGATGAGATGAGACTAGTACTGTGCTTCGGGCTTGACAACTATGACGCAAATCTAGTCTAGTATCTTGCTTCCAACCTGATGGTTGTGACGTAAAGCAAGACAATGTGATGAGACTAGTATTGTGCTTCCAGCTTGATAGCTGTGATGTAAAGCTAGTCTAATATCTTGCTTCCAACTTAAGTGTTGTGACGTAAAGCAAGACGTTGAGATGAGACTAGTACTATGCTTCCAGGTTGAGAAGTTTTGACGTAAAGCCAGTCTAGTATCTTGCTTCCAGCTTGATTGCTGTGAAGTAAAGCAAGATGAGTATTGAGCTTCTAGCTTGACAGATGTGATGTAAAGCCAACCCTGTATTATGATGAGCCAGCCTCGTGTTGTGATGATGATGATGTATTAGTTTTATACTAATACATATTGATGCAGATGATGATTGCATTCCTTTGATAAAGACGATGTTGTCGATGAAGAAAACTTCCGATGATTTATTGTAACGAACCTCCTCGTTATGACGACAAACCTCTTATAACAAGTGTAAAAAAAAAAAAAAAAATTGTGTGTGTGCATGTATACCAAGATAATAAATACATTTGACTCTACGTCACCACACAATGATGAATGTGGCGCATGCAATTGCAACAACAACATAACAATCTAAGATGCACATCAAGTATCTGCAAGCAAGGTACGACAATCAACCGACAAAATAAATAAGACTGACTACCCGCCCATCCTACCCTGCAATGGTTAGGACCTCCAAGACACATAAGCAATGCTCAAGCCCATGTTCCCATCGATTTTAACCATTTAAGGTCTCAGGGCTGGCCACTGTTCTGAGGAACATGGAGGTGTCTACATCCCTCCTGACTCCACAGACCAAGCCTACTAAGCTAAGGACAATCATCCTAGAAACTCAACAATAAATTACACAGGTCGCTAGAACCCTCACTGTAAGCAACGAAGCTCATCAAAATTTTACATAACCAAGTGTACCCTTACTTAATAAACATCGACACCCTCAATGGGTAGTGCAAGCTGGAACGACTTCATTAACATCCCAGAACAATAATGCTTAAGCAAGAATTCGAAAGGCGAAGAGGTGAACCAATTATATGAACAATCTCCTTAATCCAAATTCTATTGAACCAATACCTGCTAAAATTTTAAACAATACCCACTAAAATTTATATTAAACAGTATCCAAATTATAATAAACAATACCCCAATTATACTAAAACAATATCCATAATTAGATTAGAACAATAACCACTAAAACGATACCCATTAAGACAATATTAAATCAATTTCTTTTATCCAATTATAAGATAGATTTATTAGATTCGCAAACATTTTACAAACCATTGTTGATCTATAAGTAATTATAATTCTAAAATTTGATAGTCATAAATCTTTACAAAAGTTATCACTTGACTGGAAATAAGAATTGAATTGCAGATAATTTCAAAGAGATGTGGAAACAAGGATCAATATTTCAAATTGAAAATCTATAAATTAAATAACCACAAATTACCCCATTGCAGACATTCTTTCACTTGACAGAATACAACCTTCGGAATGGGGTCAACCATACCTTTCTCATTCACATTGATTGAAAAGGTAAAACATTAAAATTATCCATTTTTAATTAGAAGTTGTTATTAAACACTGATGCACAAATCAATCTCAAACTTACAATCTAAGTCAAATTTAATCCAACCGCATTCTTGCCCTCCATTCACCTCTATAAGGCATTAACTAAATAAGGTGGAACGCTATTGTTACAATTAATAAGGATCTGTTGTCAAGGGTTAAAGTGATTTACTGCCATCTGTAGTGACCAGATCTGCTAATATTAAAGATAAAAGGGAAGATTTACCAGTTAAAACACTTTCGGCAAGATTAAACACATCATGTTGTCATCATAAATAAATTGATGGCGTTTAACTTGTAGTTGTTATCTGATTTACGTAAGAAGTTAAGGGAAATGAAGGCCATTAAGTGCATGGTTCAAGGCCATTAAAGTTATCTCCCTAATTTTGTGCAGCATGTCTCCCTTAGTCATTCACATCCATTTTAATATAAATAAAATTTAAAAGAAACAACCATGCCAGTGATTATCATCGTTGTAGCCTTAAGTTTATGAAATTGACAGGCCAGTCATCTATGTAAAATAAGAATTAAAGGTAGTAATTTAGGCGCCAGGGCCAAGTGGTTGGGACAAGGAACGAATGGATTTCACAACTACTTTGTTCCGCACCTCAGACTGCTAACAAACCATAAATTTTAATCCCAGAATAAAATCAGAAAGCTATCAGGGATTAAAATAAAACGCCACCTTTAATGCACGAGTGCAGATGGTGTTCTGGTAGTTAATGTTGCGTTGGTCCATAGCCATGCATAATGCATGAGGTGGCTATCACAGGGTGGAGAGTGGTTGCGCGGAAGAAGGTAAAGGCAGCCTCAACATTGATCGTCCAAACCCCGAACGGTTACGCAATAAAAATTTTCCTTAAAAGAACGAATTCGATGAAGTCTGGGGGCGATTTTCGTGATAGAAAAAAAAGGTAATACACAGTCGCTTACCGTCGATCCCGGCAACTTAATTATATCTGAATTTCTGCGTTTTCTGGGCAAATTGGTTCGTTAGCAACAGTTCATATTATATGACAACGGAAATAAGAATTGGAATTTGATGCGCAGCACTTTGGGTTTAAATCCCGACAACTGAATATACATTATTATTTTTTCAAATATGGTATTCTTTCTTTAAAAGAACGATTTCGTTGAAATCAGGGGACGAATTTCGTGATTGATAAAAGGGGTAATACACAGTCACTTACCGCCAGGCCCAAGCAACGAAACAAGCATGGACATAGATTTCACAGGTTGAGCAGAGTGTAGGAGGCCTCCAAAGGCCATGTCTCATCATCTAGTGATGTAAGCTATTGAAATGTTGTAACTGCAAAGAATATTCTAAATATAATTGAGTTATTATCTTATAGATCAATCCTCTTTTGTGGATTGATCATGTCGGGACTTATGTATGGAAAAATCCCATTTTGTGGATTGGTTAAAGCCTAATTAAATGATTTTAATTAAGAAGTCAACCCCTAGGGCTAATTAAAGTGGTTTTAGCCACTAGTTGGAGAAGTCGGCCATGCTTGATGAAAAGACACAACCCTGGTGCTCCTCGGCTAGTATAAATAAGAGGCTAGCGCCTCATTCACTCACTCAAGTCACTCATCTAGTGCACAAGTTTAAAAGAAGTTGCAGTTGTCAGAAGAAGGAGAGAGAGGCGCAATGCTTAGTCTTGGATATTCTCTAGTGTTTGGTTTATTATCTTAGCATTGTATTGGCAATCTATATTAAGGAAGTTTTTGTTGGGTTTTCTCCACCATGAGGGTTTCCCAAGATAAATGTTGTGTACCTTGTGATTGTGTTTCTTTTAGTGATCTTGTGTATGTTATTATTGTCTAGTAAATTGAAAAGAACTTAATAGCATCTCTAAATTTAACATGGTATCAGAGCTTGACTGAATAGAGCAGCTTTCACTAGGTAACCAAAAACGCCATTGTTGTCGTACAAGAAAATTAGATATTTTTGTTGGAAGATAATTTCAATCTAAAAACTATCTATGGAAGTGTGACCTATCCTAGCGAACTCGTTGGCAGCTTGAGCGCACCTTTTCAGTGTCTAGAGCCTCCAGAAAGTGAAACCCTAGTTTTCACTAGTACTAGAAAACCAGCAAACCATAATGAGTACTAGAAGTACTAGTCCAGATTTACAAAGGCCCCATTCCAAGGGGTAAAATTTGGATTTTCTGAAAACAGACTGCACCAGCCTACTCACCTCAACCTAGTGCACCTCCAGGTAAGTTCAAATTTAATTTCTGGTCATTTTCAATTTTTGGTCATTTTCCCAGCTCCAAGTCAAGATGTCTACAAGCACCAAGCTTGTTGACAAGTTAGAAGGTGTGGAAAAATTTAGTACCTAGAAGTATAGGATTGCACTCATTCTTGAAGACAATGACCTTGCAATATTCATCAAGGAAAATGTACCAGAACACATAGATGTTGCAGTTAAAGCAAAGTACCAGAAGGATATGGTTAGGGCCAAAAGAATCATTACAGACTCTATTAAATACCACTTGATCCCTCAAGTGTCTTCCAAGAATACTCCAAAAGAAATGTTTGATTCCCTAACCAGAATGTATGAAAGAAGGAATATCAATCAAAAAATGAATCTGAGAACCCAACTCAAGAATGCAAAGATGCAAAAAGGAGAAATTGTTCATGACTATTTCTCTAGGGTTTCTCAATTCAAGGAACAACTAGAAGCAATTGGAGACAACCTAGATGAATATGAACTCATAATGGCAGTTCTTAATGGTCTCAAAAGACCTTGGGATTCCTTCATCCAAACTATCTATGCAGGAAAGGAGAAACTTCAATTTGATAGTATTTGGGAAGAATGTGTTCAAGAAGAAGCAAGAGGAGCTAACCGAGAAGTAGTATTACTAAGGGATGAATATCAATCCCTAGCTGCTCATGCTAAAGGAGGAAAGAAAAGGTCTCACTTCCAGAAGGATACCCACCTTCATAAGGAATCTCACTCGCCAAATAGATTCACCCATTTCCATAAAGAATCTCGCCCTCCAAGGATATTCCAGAATTTTCAGAAAGATCAAAGAAGAGAAAAGGATTTATCCTTTTATAAATGTTACCATTGTGACAAGAGGAGACATATTGCTAAGAATTTTCCAGCTAGAAGAAAATAATACAAGAGAAATAACAAAAGAAACCATGCCTATGTAATTGAAGATGATGAGCCACCCACAAAGATCATTAAAGAAAAGATTGAAGACTATGTTTTATTATTTGCCCTCTCAGGATCTGTGTCACCTAGAGAGGACACTTGGCTCATAGATAATGGTGCCTCTAAGCACATGACAGGTCAGAGAGACATCCTCTCTAGCCTTACAGAAAAGAAATTTCCCCAGAAAATTACACTGGGAGATGATTACCAATACCCTATCAAAGAAGTGGGAGAATCCACTTACAAACTTGATTCAGGGGCCCCATTGAAGATGAAGGATGTACTTTATGTACCAGGTTTGACAAAGAATTTTCTTTCTATCTCGACTTTAGATAAGAAAGGTTCTAGGGTTGCATTCATAGATGGTGAAGTCCTTATGTGGCCTAAAGGAAAAACCATAGAACATGCAATTGTTATTGGAATAGAAGAAGGTGGCATGTATAAATTGAAAGGTCACTCAGATGCAACCTTGACTCACTCCACTGAGAGTCCATGTGAACTTTGGCATAGAATACTTGCTCACATCAACTACAAATCCTTACCATATGTAAGCAAGGTAGTTATAGGTCTACCAGAATTCAAGGTTGATCATGAAGGTGTGTGCAAGGGATGTGCACAAATAAATAGCATAAAGAATCCTTTATTGAAGAGCGAAAGTAAAGCAAAAGGAATCTTATAGCTCATCTACTTAGATATATGTGGCCCAATTCCATCAACCTCTCTTAGTGGGTATGTATACTATGTGTCATTTATTGATGATTATTCTCGCAAGACTTGGGTTTACTTATTGAAATCAAAAGATGAAGTGTTTGGAAAATTTAAGGAATTCAAAGCCTTGATAGAGAATCTCTCTGAAAGAAAATCAAGATACTTGGGTTAGATAATGGAGGAGAATACACCTCAAAATAATCTGTAAGATTTTGTAGATATGTTTGGATTAAGAGGGAGCTCACCACTCCCTACAATCCTCAACAAAATGGTTTAGCAGAAAGAAAGAATAGAACTATAATGGAAGCAGTGAAGACTATGATCCATGATCATGATCTTCCAATGCACTTATGAGTTGAAGCAGCAAGAACAACAATGTATGTCCAAAATAGATTATCCCATAGTGCACTTGGATTCAAAACCCCTCGAAGAAATGTTCTCCAGAAAGAATCCAGAATTAAGCCATCTCAAGATATTTGGTTGTCCAGTGTTTGTACACATTTTGAAAGAAAGGAGAACCAAGTTGGACCCTTCAAGAAAGAATGGAATATTTGTTGGATATTGTGAGCTCTCTAAGGCCTTCATAATTTACATACCAGGTTACCATCATATTGAGATCAGCAGAGATGTAACCTTTGATGAAGATGCAGCACTCAAGAAATAAAGGAGATGTCAACTTGAAGAGGTATATGAAGAAGAGCTTGTAGCTCCCTGAGTTGCAAAACCAGTGAGGGAAGTTACAAATACACCTGATTTCTAGAAGATCATGATATGATAGAATCTCAAGAACCTCCCCAAATGACGATCTCTCACAAGAGAAAGGCAGCTTGGGCAAGATAGCTTATTCAAGATGGAGAGAAGTATGGTGCCCCAAAAGGAACCATGACACAAATCAAGAAACCTAAGCCATTTTCCAGTTACATGGCTTTGATGTGTGATCTCATAGAAAAGGAGTCTACTTGCTTTAAAGAAACCATTCATAAGAAAAAATGGGTAGATGCCATGACAGAAGAATATCAATCCATTATAAAGAATGATGAATGGGAAATAGTTCTCAAGCCGAAAAACAAAGATGTGGTATCTTCCAAATGGTTATACAAGATAAAACATGTTGTTGACGGAAGTATTGAAAAACATAAAGCAAGATTTGTAGCTTGTGGATTTTCTCAAAAGGAAGGCATTGATTATGAAGAGACGTTTTCTCTTGTAGTTAGATACACTTCAATCAGAAACATCATAGCTCTTATAGCCAAGATGAAGTGGAAGTTACACCAGATGGATGTGAAAACAACCTTCTTAAATGATGCCATTGAATAAGAAGTGTATATAGAACAACGACAAGGGTTTGAAGTTGAAGATAGAAAGACTCATGTCTACATGTTGAAGAAGGATCTGTACAGGTTGAAGCAAGATACTAGAGCTTGGTATGGCAGAATTCACAGTTTCCTAACGATCTTGGGCTTTACCAAAAGTAAAGTTGATTCTAACATTTACTTAAAGGTTATGAATGAATAGTCAGTTATATTGTTGTTGTATGTGGATGAGTTATTCTTAACTGGAGAAGAAAATTTCATCATTGATTGTAAGAAGAAGCTTGTTGTAGAGATTGAGATGAAATATCTAGGTCTAATGCATTATTTCTTAGGTCTTGAGGTTTGGCAGAGCCCAGAGAAGATCTTCCTTATCCAAGGGAAGTATGCAGTTGAAATATTGAAGAGGTTTAATATGTTGGAATGTAAATCCATGAACACACTCATGGAAACAAAGTTGAAATTGTTGGTTGACACTTCATGGTAGATCAGGAAGCAATCTAATATTGCTCTCAGCAAGACAGAAGTGGAATACATTGTTGCATGTTCCGCCAGTTGTAAAGCCATATGGATTCGGAAGTTGTTGACAGATCTATTTGATCTGGAGATGGAAGCAACTGTGATTCTATGTGATAACCAGAGTTGCATAAAGAAGACGGAGAACCACGTCTTTCATGACAAGTCGAAGCACATAAAAATACGGTATCACTACATTCTAAATATAATTGAGTTATTGTGTTATAGATCAATCCCCTTTTGTGGATTGATCATGTCGAGACTTATGTATGACCAAATCCCTTTTTTTGGATTGGTCAAACCCAAAATAATGGTGTTAATTGAGAAGTCGGCCCCTAGAGCTAATTAAAGTGGTTTTATCCACTAGTTGGAGAAATCGACCATGCTTGATGAAAAGACACAACCCTAGCGCTCCTCGGCTAGTATAAATAAGAGAGGCTAGCGCCTCATTCACTCACTCGATTCACTCATCTAGTGCACAAGTTTGAAGGAAACTGCAGTTGTCGGAAGAAGGAGAGAGAGGCTCATTGCTCAGTCTTGGATATTCTCTAGTGTTTGGTTTATTATCTTGGCATTGTATTGGCAATCTATATTAAGGAATTTTTTGATGGGTTTTCTCCCCCATGAGGATTTCCCAGGATAAATGTCGTGTACCTTGTGATTGTCTTTCTTTCAGCGAATCTGCTTATGCTATTATTGTCTAGTAAATTGAAAAGAACTTAATAGAAGCTCTAAATTTAACATGGTATCAGAGCTTGAGTGAATAGATCACCTTTCACTAGGTAACCAAAAACGTCAGCGTTGTCGTACAAGAAAATCAAGGCTTTTGTTGGAAGATAATTTCAACCTAAAAACTATCTAGAGATGTGTGCCCTAGCCTAGCGAACTCATTGGCATCTTGAGCGCACATTTTCAGTGGCCAAAGCCTCTGGAAAGTGAAACCCTAGTTTTCAATATTACCAGAAAACCAAGAAACCAGAACCAGTACCAGAAGTACAAGTCCAAATTTACGTAGGTCCAATTTCAAGGGGTAAAAATTAGATTTTCTGAAAACAGATTGTACCAACCTACTCGCCTCAACCCAACGCACCTTGTGGTAAGTTCAAGTTTAATTTATGTGCACTTTCAATTTTTGGTCATTTTCCCAGCTCCAAGTCAAGATGTCTGCAAGCACCAAGCTTGTTGACAAGTTAGAAGGTGTGGAAAACTTTTGTGCCTAGAAGTATAGGATTGCACTCATCCTTGAAGAGAATGAACTTGCAAGATTCATCAAGGAAAATGTACCAGAACCTGCAGATGTTGCAGCTAAAGAAAAGTACCAGGAGGATATGGTTAGAGCCAAAAGAATCATTGCAGACTCTATTAAAGACCACTTGATCCCTCAAGTGTCTTCCAAGAATACTCAAAAAGAAAACTTTGATGCCCTAACCAGAATGTATGAAGGAAGGAATGTCAACCGGAAAATGAATATGAGAACCCAATTCAAGAATACAAAGATGCAGAAAGAAGAAACTGCTCATGACTATTTCTCTAGGGTTTCTCAATTCAAGGAAAAGCTAGAAGCAATTGGAGACAACCTAGATGAAGATGAACTCATAATGACAAATCTTAATGGTCTCACAAGACCTTGGGATGCCTTCATCCAAACTATTTGTGCAAAAAAGGAGAAACTTCAATTTGACAGTCTTTGGGAAAAATGTGTTCAAGAAGAAGCAAGAGTAGTTAACCAAGAAGCAGTACTACTAAGGGATTAAGATCAAGCACTAGCAGCTCATGCTAAAGGAGGAAAGAAAAGGTCTCACTTTCAGAATGAGACCCACCTTCATAAGGAATCTCACTCCCCAAATAGATTCACCCATTTCCATAAAGAAACTCACCCTCCAAGGAGATTCCAGAAGTTTCAGAAAGGTCAAAGAAGAGAAAAGGATTTCTCCTCTTATCAACGTTACCATTGTAACAAGATGGGACATATTGCTAAGAATTGTCCAACTAGAAGAGAAGAATACAAGAAGAGAAATAGAAAAAGACACCATGCCCATGCAGTTGAAGGTGATGAGCCACCCACAAAGATCATTAAAGAAAATATTGAAGATTATGTTTTATTCTCTGCCCTCTCAGGATCTGTGTCACCTAGAGAGGACACTTGGCTTATAGACAGTGGTGCTTCTAAGCATATGACGGGTCAGAGAGACATCCTCTCTAGCCTTACAGAAAATAACTTTCCCCAAAAAATTACACTCGGAGATTATCACCAGTGCCCTATCAAAGGAATGGGAGAATCCACTTACAAACTTGATTCAGGGGCCCCAATGAAGATGAAGGATGTACTCTATATACCAGGTTTGACAAAGAATTTGCTTTCTATCTCAACTTTAGATAAGAAAGGTTCTAGGGTTGCATTCATAGATGGTGAAGTCCTTATGTGGCCTAAAGGAAAAACCATAGAAGACGCAATTGTTATTGGAACAAAAGAAGGTGGCCTGTATAAATTGAAAGGTCACTCAGATGCAACCTTGACTCACTCCACTGAGAGTCCATGTGAACTTTGGCATAGAATACTTGCTC
This sequence comes from Picea sitchensis, assembly GCA_010110895.2. Classification (NCBI taxonomy): domain Eukaryota; kingdom Viridiplantae; phylum Streptophyta; class Pinopsida; order Pinales; family Pinaceae; genus Picea; species Picea sitchensis. The sequence goes on from SNQJ01S0025833.1 coordinate 40,498, forward strand.
ACATCAACTACAAAACCTTACCATATGTCAGCAAGGTAGTTACAAGTCTACCAAAAATCAAGGTTGATCATGAAGGTGTGTGCAAGGGATGTGCACAAAGAAAGAACATAAAAAATCATTTCCTGAAAAGCGAAAGTAAAGCAAAATGAATCTTGGAGCTCATCCACTCAAATGTATGTGGTCCATGTGACCCAATGCCATCAACCTCTCTTAGTGGGTATGTATATTGTGTGTTATTTATTGATGATTATTCTCGCAAGACTTGGGTTTACTTATTGAAATCAAAAGATGAAGTGTTTGGAAAATTCAAGGAATTCAGAGCCTTGATAGAGAATCTCTCTGAAAGAAAAATCAAGATACTCGGGTCAGATAATGGAGGAGAATACACTTCAAAAGAATTTGTAAATCTTTTAGAGAGATGTTGGGATTAAGAGGGACCCCACCACTCCCTACAATCCTCAACAAAATGGTGTAGTAGAAGGAAAGAATAGAACTATAATGGAAGCAGTGAAAACTATTATCCATGATCATGATCTTCCAATGCACTTATGGGCTGAAGCAGCAAGAATAGCAGTGTATGTCCAAAACATATTATCCCATAGTGCACTTGGATTCAAAACCCTCGAAGAAATGTTCTCCAAAAGAGTCCAAAAGTAAACCATCTCAAGATATTCGGTTGTCCAGTGTTTGTACACATTCTGAAAGAAAGGAGAACCAAGTTGGACCCTTCAAGAAAGAAGGGAATATTTGTTGGATATTGTGAGGTCTCTAAGGCCTTCAAAATTTACATCCCAGGTTACCATCATATTGAGATCAGCAGAGATGTAATCTTTGATGAAGATGCAGCACTCAAGAAATCAAGGAGATGTCAGCGTGAAGAGGCATATGAAGAAGAGCATGTAGCTCCCAGAGTTGCAGAACCAGTGAGGGAAGTTAGAAATACCCCTGATGATGAGATTCCAGAAGATCGTGATCTGATAAAATCTCAAGAACCTTCCCAAATGACGATCTCTCACAAGAAAAATCCAGCTTGGGAAAGAGAGCTTATTCAAGATGGAGAGAAGTATGGTGCCCTAAAAGGAACCATGAGACAAATCAAGAAACCTAAGACATTCTCCAATTACATGTGTGATCTCATAGAAAAGGAGCCTACTTGCTTTGAAGAATCCATTCAGAAGAAAAAATGGGTGGATGACATGACAGAGGAATACTAATCCATTATAAAGAATGATGTATGGGAAATAGTTCATAGACCGAAGAACAAAGATGTGGTATCTTCCAAATGGTTATACAAGATAAAACATGCTAGTGACAGAAGTATTGAGAAACATAAAGCAAGATTTGTAGCTCGTGGCTTTTCTCAAAAGGAAGGCATTGATTATGAAGAGATGTTTGCTTTTGTAACCAAATACACTTCAATCAGAACCATCATAGCGCTTGCAGCCAAGATGAAGTGGAAGTTACACCAGATGGATGTGAAAACAACCTTCTTAAATGGTGTCATTGAAGAAGTGTATATAGAACAATCACAAGGGTTTGAAGTTGAAGATAGAAAGACTCATGTCTGCAGGTTGAAGAAGGTTCTGTACGAGTTGAAGCAAGCTCCCAAAGCTTGGTATGGTAGAATTCACAGTTTCCTAACAAGTTTGGGCTTTACCAAAAGTAAAGCTAATTCTAACCTTTACTTCAAGGTTATGAATGATGAGCCAGTGATATTGTTGTTGTATGTGGATGACTTATTCTTAACTGGAGAAGAAAAGCTCATCACTGATTGTAAGAAGAAGCTCGCTGCAGAGTTTGAGATGAAAGACCTAGGCCTAATGCATTATTTCTTAAGTCTTGAGGTTTGCCAGAGCCCAGAGAAGATATTCCTTAACCAAGAGAAGTATGCAGTTGAAATGTTGAAGAGGTTTGATATGTTGGAATGTAAATCCATGAACACACCCATGGAAACAAAGTTGAAGCTCTTGTTTGATACTTTGTCAGAATTGGTTGATGGTACGTCGTACAGATTGGATTGTTGATGTATCTGACGAATTCTAGGCTAGATATATATTTTGATGTGAACACCTTGACTCGGTATCTGGTAGAGCCTAGACGTGTTCACCTTGTTGTTGCAAAACATGTCATGAGATACCTTAAGGGTACGTTGGACTTTGGTCTCTATTATAATGGAGATCAGGTCTTCACACTGGTTGGTTATATTGATTCAGATTAGGTTGGAAGTGTTTCTGACAGAAAGAACATTTCAGAATGTTGTTTCACTATGGGGTCAGTGATGACTTCATGGCAGAGCAGGAAGCAATCCAATATTGCTCTCAGCATGGCAGAAGTCGAATACATTGTTGCATGTTCTGCCAGTTGTGAATCCATATGGCTTCAGAAGTTGTTGACAGATCTATTTAATCTGGAGATGGAAGCAACTATGATTCTATGTGATAACCAGAGTTGCATAAAGATGACAGAGAACCTTGTGTTCCATGACAAGTCGAAGCACATAGAAATACGGTATCACTACATTCGTTATATGGTGCAAGGGGCATTGTAAAGCTCCAATATCTTAGCATAGATGAGGAGGTTGCAGATGTGTTGACTAAGCCTTTGTCTCGTGTAAAGTTTGAACACTTTCGAGACAAGCTTGGTATATTCCAAAAGGACCTCCCTCGAAAGGGGGAGTGATGTTGATGATACTATGGCATCTTGACCAACAACGGGTAGCTCAGTTAGGATTTTATATCCTAGGGGATTGATCATCCCTGGAGAGATCACGAATGTCCGGTAAGGACAGTTTGTCAGAGTACATGTGCATGTATATGCCAATTGTGGTCAGTAGTGGTAGCTCCGTCAGGATTTTTATAATCCTAGGAAATCTTATGATTCCTGGGAAGATCCCGAAAGTCTGGTAAGGACAATCTGTCAGAGTACCACGTGGTAACTCCGTTAGGATTTTATATCCTAGGGAATCTTATGATTCTTGGGCAGATCCCTAGGGACTGTCAAAGTACCACAAAATGTTGTTGTTACACCTGCCTCATTATGTTGCTATATGATGATGATGGTGTTATCCCAGCCTCATGTTGATGATGTTGTGGTTCCAACCTCTTGTTGTGATGGTGTTGTTGCTCCAACCTCGTGTTGTTGATGATGATGATGTTGTTATAGCTTTTATGCTAACTGATGTTGTTTCAGATTCCAACTCCATGTTGTGAACGATGATGATGATGGTATTCCAGCGCCATGATGTGAATGATGATGATGCTATTCCAGCTTCATGTTGTGAGTGATGATGATGATGATGATACTCCAGCTCCATGTTGTGAATGATAATGTTATTGATGATGAGAAAAACTTATGATGATTTATAGATATGCCAGTGAATGTTTCAGATGTTGTTGATGGTGTTGCCCTCTCTCTCTCTTGATGATGTGTAGAATACCCTTATTGTTGAGAGGGAGTGTTGAAATATTGTAACTGCGAAGAATATTCTAAATATAATTAAGTTATTATCTTATAGATCAAATGCCTTTTTGTGGATTGATCATGTCGGGACATATGTATGACCAAATCCCTTTTTGTGGATTGGTCAAACCCTAATTAAATTATGTTAATTGAGAAGTCAGTCCCTAGGGCTAATTAAAGTGGTTTTAGCCACTAGTTGGAGAAGTCAGCCCTGCTTGATGAAAAGACACAACCCTAGCGCTCCTCGACGAGTATAAATAAGAGAGGCTAGCACCTCATTCACTCACTCAAGTCACTTGTCTAGTGCGCAAGTTTGAAGGAAGTTGCAGTTGTTGGAAGGAGAGAGAGATGCATTGCTCAGTCTTGGATATTCTCTAGTGTTTGGTTTATTATCTTGGCATTGTATTGGCAATCTATATTAAAGAAGTTTTTGTTGGGTTTTCTCCCCCATGAGGGTTTCCCAGGATAAATGTTGTGTACCTTGTGATTGTGTTTCTTTTAGTGATCCTGCTTATGCTATTATTGTCTAGTAAATTGAAAAGAACTTAGTAGCAACTCTAAATTTAACATAAGCAAGGTGGAAGTCATGTCTCTTCATCAAATGCCATGTCATATCATCAAGGACCCAAATCATCATCAAATGGTGTCCCAGTGGCAAGCTAACCCCACCAAAACATCCTAGTGCATGACATCATTATCAATATGCTCAACATATTGGGTGGAAAGGCCAACGTCCAAGATGGAGAAGAGACATGCCATCTCTCTGAGGGGTGTCCAATCAAATGTCAGTGCAGCGTCATCCCCTAGAGCTTGGGCAAGCCCTGGGGTGCATTGTCCAAAATGTAGGTTTCATGTCCATCTACATGTTAACATGACCATATTTACAATACAATAGCTCATATGTCCATCATCCAAGGTCCAGGAGGTATGAAAGGATGTATCTGAAGGAGCCAAGTAATCACACGACCCAATGCTTTGCATCACACGTGCAACATCCCGTGTATAATGCACGATGTCCTAGGTATAATCATGGGGATGTCCCCCAAAAGACCATGTCGAGTGCACCTAGGTTGGTCAAAAATCCACAGACTCAAGCAAGACCAATAATTGCAAGGTACAATAGTCCTTAGGGTCATACAAAGCAATTCATTACTTAATACACAAGCTACATGAATAATTCACATAAGATATCCCCTCAAACTCCACATTAACTCAATACTTAATATGATTTGGTAAGTTTACGTATGGGAGGACCATCAAAAGACCCTATTAGGCATGTCAATACCCAAGTAGAGGAATATTTCCCAAGAAACCCATCTAAGTGCAAGTGTGGTGATGAAAACATGTTGGACTTACGACATGCAAGATATCATATCTGGTCCATTTCCATGAGCACCTTTGTAAACAAAGCGTTTATTGTTTGAGATACCCTTTCCTTGGTATTTTTTGCATTCCAACGCCCTTTTCTTGCCTTTTGATATTTCACTTTTTGTTTTGCAAGTCCCCTTTTCATGTTTCAAGCATTTATTCTTTCTTTCATTTTCCTACCATGATAAAACCTTTTATAGATACCATTAAGTGCATGAGGACCAGGGGCGAGTACCATTAGAAGGGGTAGATGTCAAGTTGGCCTTTTGCTTTTGAAGTTTGCCATTCATTATCCCATACTTTTTTCTTTCTTTCATAACATTTTGTCTTTATTCATTTTTTAGCAACTACATCAACCTCGAAGCTCTAGCTCTTCTCCTCATAGGAGAATGAACCACAATATCCTTTTGGGATACATTTAAAACCATTACCGAAGATTAGTATAATGTGAAAAGCTTCATGATGATAAGTGTTGAGTATGGGCAGAACAGTATGTTACCCTTATCAAAGCCTCCCAGTAGAAACCCTATTCCCCAAAAGTGACAACACAAGACTGGAGCACTAATGATGGCCACCAAGGTGGAACAAGGCAAAAGGCACAACATCTAAGCTTATGATCAATTATCCAACTTCAACACATGGTCCCTACTCCCATGCCTGATGTATTAAATATGACACTTCATATGAAACAAGGTCTAATGTACCTCAAGATGGTTTTGGACCGCCATCATCCAATTAACCATGTTGATCAGGTGTGATGAGCTTGTTGATGAGGAGAGAGGCATCGAAGGGTTGTTATTTGTGGAGGATGTTGATCATTATTGTCTTCAGTGCAAGCCATGATACACGATATCCCCTAGTTACCCCTAGGTGAGAGGGGTTAACAAGTCACACTTTAGTAAACATCGTATAAAATAGAAAACAGAAAACCCTAATAATCACTTAATCATGAGGCTTGTTGTAAAAAGGAAAGAAAATTCAACATTAGTTTTTACCTTTAGGGTTTTCAAATACAAACATGTATTGTGTTAATTTGTATGATTCATTTCGTTATTTTATTTTATTTAGTACATTTCTTTAGTTCAGTTTTCTAACATATGTATCTCTATTTATTCCCTTTTTTTAACCTATGTATCTCTATTTATTTTTATTCCTTTCAAAATATGATTTGCAATATACATAACAAAAATCATTTCAATAAACACAGTTTTTCTAACCTATGTATCTCTATTTATTCTTATTCCTTTCAAAATATAATTTACAATATACATAACAAAAATCATTTCAATAAAAGCAGTTTTCTTTTTCAAATGCTATGACCAATCTACTCCACTTACAATCAAACATCCTGTAACTTATTCTCTAAACCAACTACTACCTTCATTTATCCGACACCCTTCGTTTTAATAATCAATGATCATTGTGTACCATGACCCACATAATGTAACTTCATTTGCTAGTGTGTTTATCTAGGAAAGTATTACATTCTTTTGCAAATAATACAAACAAATTTTTCAATAAAAAAATAGAAAATAAAGCTTTCAAAAAACATTGAAAAGATGAGTCAATATCAAATTTAACGATGTTTCTGCAGGCAATCGTGAGCTGGCACGGCAATCTTGAGCTGGCATGACCCACATAATGTTACTTCATTTGCTATAACATTATGATGTAACTTCATTTGCTAGTGTGTTTATCTAGGAAAGTATTACATTCTTTTGCAAATAATACAAACAATTTTTCAATAAAAGAATAGAAAATAAAGCTTTCAAAAAACATTGAAAAGATGAGTCAATATAAAATTTAACGATGTTTCTGCCGGCAATCGTGAGCTGGCATGGCCTCTGCATAGGTCAATGTAAATTTTGATTAGGCAAATCCAAACTCAACTTGAGAGGATTGATTAGAGATCATAAAGGATAGAGGATTGATTAGAGATCATAAAGGATACGACATAAGAGTAATTAAAGTTCACAAAGGATAAGATTGTATTATTATTAAAAAGGTTGAGAGGATTGATTAGAGATCATAAACGATACAACATAAGAGTAATTAAAGTTCACAAAGGATAAGAGTGTATTATTATTCATGGGTAATTATACCAATAATGAAATAGAATAGAATACTAAGCTCTGTACTATTATCTAATGAAATATAATACTGAGATGTGTACTTTCATTTCATGGGTAATTGTACCAGTAAATGAAATAGAATGCGAAGCTCCGATTTTCCGAATTGAGCCCTTTACCTAGGTAATCCATCAATAATAGACCTTTTATCTCATGGGTAATTGTACCAGTAAATGAAATAGAATGCCAAGCTCTGATTTTACGAATTGAGCCCTTTACCTAGGGAATCCATTAATAATAGACCTTAAAAATGAACAATTGGAAAGCACTTTATAGGAGCCGGAAAACAATATGCACTCGTGCAGAGAAGTTAGAAAACCCTTTGAAGATTATAAATGTGGCCATTCAAAAGATCTGAAGTCACCGATTGCAAACTGGGCGAAGATTTCTGCATCTTATTTCTATTTCGGTTCCACCCTTGGTGGAAAGAGAGGGATAGAAGGTTGAGATTACTAGACACCTAGGCATCCATGTTCCCCTCTACCAACCCTCACCCTCTCTTCATGCTAATGGGGCATCCTTCAGCGTTAAAGCACAACCCCTCAGTAGAGTAATTATATACGCTGGGATATACACACCGTTGGATTTCATGCTAATGGGGCATCCTTCAGCGTTAAAGCACACCCCTCAGTTGGATATATACACCGTTGGATTTGAAATGCTGGGTGCTTGTTGATCACCAGCCAAGATCTCTTGCTGTTAAGAATAATAAATGTTATATATGCTAGGATATACGTTGGACTTGAAATGCTTACGAATAATAAATGTTATATAGGTTAAGATATACATCATTGGATTTGAAATGCTGGGTGCTTATTGATTGCAATATATTTGGGTAGCAGCAGGATCTGTTGGTCTTACTGTCGTGGAAGCATGGGAGTGAGGGTGAATTTTCTCACTACCTTATTTGGCCATCATTCTCCATTAAATGGTGTAAGGTTTTATTCAGGGTAGCAGAGAGAGCCACCATGGTTTTGTTTTCTGTCATTTTCTTCCTCCCAGTCCAACACAAGCATAGCAGATTCAAGGAAAGGGTGAATCCTTGGATTCAAGAAGGTGGTGAGACCTCGAATAAGAGTAGTAATGGTAGCATCAAAAATTCAATTCGATAACCTTTTTAAGTAAAAAGAATGATTTCAATCTTTTATGAAGCAACAAGGTTATCATGCCAATACGTTGGATCCTAGTTCTCAGAGGCCCAAGAGAGCCCTATTGTGGCAACAAGGTTATCATGCCAATACGTTGGATCCTAGTTCTCAGAGGCCCAACAGAGCCCTATTGTTGACACGCTGTACAATGCTCTATGTGAATTTGGAAAGAGACTCCAAGAAGGAACGTGCACAAACAAAACAATTTCAGAAAAAAAAATATGGCCCTGCTTGAGACATTCGTTGCACCGGTTAACAACATTG
>SNQJ01S0025833.1:48875-61197 GCA_010110895.2 Picea sitchensis
TCAAAGCCATGACAACAATATACTCTTAGGAGCCCAACATGTCACTTCTGAGAATTGAACCTGGGTGGGGAGAACAACAATCATTCCTCCCAACCACTCGAGCTAAGCTCAATTGACAGGGCCATTTCTTTATACTTTGATTTGTGAGATAAAGTTAGCATTCTGTCTTTGTTATAATTTCTTCTTTCTTTCAAAGGGTCCTATATTTTTACACCATGCCCATGGATATGATATCCTGGAAGATATATCATTCTTGTTTCATTTCCTCAACACTCTCAGTGATTCAACAAATGATAAACAAAGAGTACTACACAATGGAATAATCATGATTCGCCTAGTTTGTAATTGAATGCTTATCCATAACATTTCAATTGTTGTAACCTCATTGAATTTAATAAGTATTCTTAGACTGTGATTGCACTGTATCTTTCCCCATGCAGCTACTTGGAGACGTTTTACTGGATCGCTCAAATGTTGCAGTCATGATGCGTTACGTGAGCTCAAAAGAAAATTTGCGAATCCTGATGAACCTTCTCAGGGTATGTAACCTGATGTGAAATTTATTGAAAATGGACCATGGTGAAGCACTTTGCATACTTAAGTATATGATCCTAGGTTTCTTTGCACAGTATGATGATTCAGAGTTGCCAAAAACTGGATAAAATGATCTTTTGAAGTTAGCCCGATTTAATTGATGATAGCTATGCTCATTATTTTATTTTTCTTTCTTCATTGTTTCCGCTTCACAGTGAGGGGCTGGTAAATTCTATTTTGTGGATCTAGATAAATTTGGTTTTATAAAGGAGTTTTCTAGGTTATATGAGAGAAAATGATGGGTTGATCTACTAGGACTCTAGGAGGGTGAGATGAATGTGTTATAACTTAGTTCATGTTTATTCTTGCTGTCTTCATTGACTTTTGTTTTCAATTAAGTCAAAACTCTGGGAGTAGCAGTGGGAGATTCTTTGTGTGTCAGGTAAACCGTAATATATACTCTTTTGCACTCTTTTTTTCAATTCTTAATTTTTTACATAATTATTCTTTACTTTTTTACTCTGCATCAAGTAATTGGCACATTAAAGTACTTAGCAAACCCTTGGGTTGATTTTTCTCTCCTTCACAATAGTAATTAGGCAATTTTGGATTTGTATTTCTACTCAAAGCACATTATGGTTTATGTTTTTATCTACCATTTATATCATGAAATGTAATACCATATTACACACATTTCATTTGCTGTCTGAATGCCCAACTGAAGCTCTCATACACTTCCTATAGTTGAATGAAATGATTCCTTACACACAAAATTGTCATTAGTAGCATAAGCCAATGACCTAATGTAGATACTTGTAACTGCCTCAATAGAATTGAGGTGCTTTACAACTCAGACAGGGGAGATCTTCGTTGCTTCACATGTGCTATTTTTAAATAGTCTTTGAGGGTTCAAAAACTTTTGAGTTTCCAGCTCAAGTTTTTGATCACTCTTGGCGCTTAATAGATTCAAGGTTAAGATGGATCTACGCTTGTTTCATCTTTTCCAACAATGCATTTTGATTTGACTATTTATATCCATTATTTGACAATTTTTAGGGACCTTAGCTACACACATTAGTCATACATTGTCTTTCTATATTCAAAATATTTTTGTTCTTGCATAGGAGCATGTGAAGGTTATTACTAAAAGGATATTTGATTGGTGCGGACTGCTTTTGCTCTCTGTAGCCACCCTTTCAATGCAAGAGAACAATCAAAATAGGCAAGAGTGTGTATTGGCAATGGAGACATAGCCTTGAACAATGCATAGAATCATTTTTTTCACAAGGCTGCAACATCAACAAATTATCTAGTAAGCTTACTATGGTGACTGTTACACCTTACATTGTATGAGGTTACATATTGTGATTTTCATCACATTCGTGGAGATTTGTTGCCAGTTCCTTGGAGCTTTTGGATTGACTTGGGGGGATTCATCTTCATGGAGCCCCTTTTCTTCATGGCCTTGGGTCATTTGTTGGAGATCTTTGGTTTGGGGGAGTCTCACTTCTCCTTGGCTGGATGATTATGCTTGCTGCTTGGTGGTCTTCTCACATGTGCTTACCTCGCTGATCAACCCCTCTATTGCACTTTTGATAGATGTGGAGCATATTATCTCATTTGTGAATTTTATCTAAACCCAACAAATAAACCACAATCTATTTCTGATTTTTAGTTACAGTTAGGTTATTTTCACAAATAAATTTTGCACAACAGAAAACTAATAACCGCAAACTTAACAGTAGAAGAAAACAACAATCACATCACATGGACACAAATATTTTGGACAAACAGTCCCTGGAAAAACCCCATAGGGAAAACCAATGCAGTAGATTTGTGATTTTATTATTAGCAGCAGAAGTATAGAGATCCCTTACAAAGAATTTCGACCCAGCCAATTTACTGAGTAAACCCTCAACTTTTCACCTCTACAGCGTAAGTACGGCCTCTCCCCACGTCCTTGAACCAGAGCCACTCAATACTTTCCTCTGCTTGAGCCTCTGCGTATATGTATGGCCCCTGCGTCAGTCTCTACGTCACTCTGTACGTCGGCTCTCAGATCTGAAGGTAGTGGTCTCTGCCAAGCTGAAGAAGTGTGCCAATATTCCTTGAAGAATCCTTCTTTGTCTCCCTGCAATCTCTCTCCAACAAACCCTAGGCAAATCCCTTCACTCCAATGCAGTTCTCCCTCTCTCTCAGATGAATAATGCGCCCTCCTAGTATAATCGATTCCTTATACTTCCATGAGCAAGTGAAACCCCAATCTCATAAGGATGGAGGGATGAGATTAACTGTCCCTCACTCTCCAAGATGGATGGCTAAGATTAAAACATCCATCAGTTAAATTATTTTTCACTTTAACCTTAGAAAAGGTGCTCAATAAAGTCAACTAAAGAATATAACACATCAACAATCCTTTTCCTAAGTTAGAATTAGGGAAACGTTTAATATAATCACCTTGACTAATGTTTCATTGTCCCCCACGATGCTAGGACGCTGCAATGTGTGGAAGACCTTCCTTGCTACATTCTCAACACTCCCTCTTAGCGAGGAAGAGATTCTGTCTCAATCCCATCTGATCTTTGAATTTTTCAAACTTTTGTTTGCCCAGTGCCTTGGTAAAAATATCTTCCATCTGCTCATCAATCTGTATGTAATCAAGCCTCACGGTTCCTCTCTGTACACAATCTCCGATGAAGTGATACCTGATATTGATGTGCTTGCTACAATCATGAAACATTGGATTCTCAAAGATCTTGAAGCAACTTTGATTGTCACAATGAATCACAATAGCTTCTAACTCCTGCCCGAAAGATCCCAAGAGTAGCTTCCTCGGCCACAATGCCTCACATGCTGCCAAGCTAGCAGCCATGTACTCTGCCTCAACAGAGCTTAATGCCATTGATTTTTGCTTCCTATTGAACCAGGAAATGATGCTCAATCCAATGCTGAAACAACATCCCGAAGTACTCTTCCTGTCCTTTGCACACCTTGCCCAGTCAACATCTGTAAAGCCTGCTAACCTCACTCCACCACTACGCTCATACGATAACCCGTACTCCACTGTACCTCTAAGGTAGCAAAGCACATGCTTCACAACAATCCAATGTACTCTCCGAGGGTCCACAATGAAATGACTCAAAGATTTACTGCAAAGCTAATATCCGGCTGAGTGTTGACCACATACATGAATGATCCAATCAACCGAGGATAGACTGTGGGGTCTACTGTCTTTGAATCTGATGCATCAATCTTCGTCTAGTTCTTGACTAGAGGCGTGGACTTGGGCCTACAATCTGTCATCCTGAATCTATGCAAGATCTCCACTATATACTTCCCCTGTCCCAAGAAGAAGCGCCTGTCTTGTTGCCAGACCTCCAAACCAAGGAAGTAATTCATCAACCCAAGGTCTTTCATCTCAAACTTAGCTGCAACATTCTTCTTATAATCTTCTATCAACTGCTCATCCCCTATTAGAGATAGGTCATCTATATACAACACTAGTATGAGAGGTGCCTCCCCTGCAAGAAAATACAGGTTCAGGTCTGTCTCGCTCCGTTGGAAACCCATCTCTCTCAAGTAGCTGTCAATCCTCGAGTACCAAGCCCAAGGTGCTTGCTTGAGCCCATACAAGGCTCGCCTCAATCTGCAAACATGCGTCTCTTTGTGACCAACCTCAAACCTCTCTCGTTGCTAAACATATACTTCCTCCTCAACAACTCCATTGAGGAAGGCAGTCTTCACGTCCATCTAGGGAACGCGCCAACCCAACTCTGCTGCGAAAGAAATAACAGTCCTGATTGATGAATATCTGACTACCATGGCGAAAGTCTCCTCATAGTCAACTCCCTCTTGTTGTGAAAACCCCTTTGCCACGAAGCACACTTTATACTTATCCATGCTTCCGTTTGCTACATGCTTGACCTTGTAGATGCACTTGGATGCAACCACCTTCTTTCCTTCAGGCCTGGGCACCACCTCCCATACATCATTTTTCATGGTGGATGCATACTCCTCCATCATGGCCACTTGCAACACTCCATGTTGTGCAGCCTACTCATAAGTGGAAGGCTCTGCATCAATAAGTTGTGTCATTAATGCCATGTACCCAAGTCTCTCTGGTGGTTTACTTCATCTGAAGTCTCTCTCTGGAAGCCCTGCCAGTCTAGAATAAATGACTGTGGACTTTTACCACTTAGGTCGTGGTCTAGTATCTTGCTCCTGTGGAACTACATCACATTGCTCCTCCTCATCTTCTCGCTCTCGATGATCATGTCCAATAATCTCCCTCTCAACACCTATACCTATACCAATACCCTGTGTTTGACTCTGTGATCTTGTGCTTTGACCCTGTGCTTGCTTAGTCTTGACTCCCGAGTCCTGTCCTTGCTCGTCTTGTGCTGGCAAGTCTCTAGACCTCCTCGAACTGTACATCCTTACACACTATGATCTTCCTGCATACTGACACAAAGATCCTGTAGGCTTTGGAAGCCTCGCTATATCCAACAATAACATACGTTGCCCTAGATGCGAAGATGAATGACATCTGGTTTGGTACTTGCAAATACCTACTCGGGTGTCAACTTCCCCATAACTGTGTGGTGACTCCTGTTCTATATGTATACAACAATGGGACTAGCCTTTGCCCATAAAAACAGTGGCAAACCCTGATCATGTATTATCGCCCGTGTTGCTGCGACTACAATCCTGTTCTTCCTCTCGACCACTCCATTCTGTTGAGGATTGTAAGGAACCGTGAGTTCCTTCTTGATCCCCACTGTTATGCAGTAATCCACAAAATCCTTGGAGGTGTACTCACCCCTATTGTCAGATCTCAAAACCCAAATCTTTTTGCCAGTTTGGTTCTCTACTAGAGCCTTGAACTCCTGGAACCTGTTGAAGACCTCATCCTTGGCCTTTAGGAAGTAAATCCAGGTCTTCCTGGAGTAGTCATCTATGAACAAGACAAAATATCTGAAGCCACTCACTGACTCCACGTGCATTAGACCACATATGTCTGAATGAATCAAATCCAATACTCCCTTGGATCTGTGCTCGCTCTGTGGAAAAGGTCTCCAGGCATACTTGCCCATTGCACAACCCTTGCAGGGGTTGTGTCTCTCTATTGTGAACTTGGCAACCCTATGACTGCCTGTCTCAAGTGCTCCAGCTTACCAAACTCTATGTGTGCCCCATCCTCCTGTGCCACAATTCTCCCATGTTTGTGGTTGTACTGACCAATGCTCTCCCTGGCTGAAACTGAAGCTTGTACACCTTCTCTTCTCGAACCCCAATCATCTTGTCCATCTTCTCGCTTGACCATGTTGGCCTTACAAACACCCTTCCCTTACAGACGTTGACCTCATACTCTTTATCCTCCAGAGTAGAGATCGAGATGAGGTTCTTTGTCAACCCCAGAACATATTGTACGTTAGCAAACTGGAGTGGTTTACCTGACTCCCTCTGAAACGAAATTGTGCCAACCCTTTGCGCCTTGTAGCGCCTGTCATCTTTGAGCTCTATAACTAGATTGACGCCTCCCTCCTGTAGCCTAGTGGAAAACTCCTTGTGCACTGTGATGTGACAAGATGCTTCGTGTCAACAAACCACATGTCTGAGACTGCGGCGCTACAATGTGTGGAAGACCTTCCTTGCTACATTCTCAACATCATTATGGTGGTTTGGTATATATGTGTATCTTGGATATGGATGACAATTCTAGCTCACCCCAAGGGGTTGGGTGATGATGTTAGGAGGTAGATGTTTCATGATGTTGTTGATGATTCCTAGTCACTTGGTGTGTTGATGTATGATGTTGGTGTCACTAAGATGGGGTGTTCTACATGGTCCTCATGTGTTGGATGTGTGATGGGGAACACACTTGATTCTTGGATGGGGTTAGCATTTCTTTATGTCCTCTCTCTTATGTTGTTGCTATGGTGGGACGATTCATGTTGCCTTGGGATTTTCCTGGGCGATTTAACTTTATGATGTAACATTTGCTAGACATTACCTAGGAGGAAATGTATTTCATGATGTTAGTACCCTCATTGATATGTTATTTTCTAAGTAGTTAGAAAGGGGTTACTACACATGGTTTGATGGTGATCTAACGTTTTCATAAGGTTGGATGTCCAATTTTGATGTAATAATCCCTTGGTGCAGCTTAGGTTGGGATTTATGTTTTGTTGTTACATGGTGGGGTTTTGCTAGGGTGAACATCTTTTATTTACATGGTACAACACTTTATTAGAGTGCACCCTTCATTGGCACATATGTTCATGGTGATATTTGGAGGGGGACTATGGTTTTATTTTAGCATGAACCTTTGTGCACATTGAGGTTGATTTAACTATTCAATGGTTAAATTAATCTATTTTTATCTAGATTAAGGTTAATAGCTAGGGCACCCTACTTTGTTGACTTCCTTTTCACACTTTAAGGTGTTAGTTGGAGTTGGTTGAGGCTTTCTAGTGGTGTGCCCCCTTTCTTGGGCACAATTACCAAGACATGCATTATTTTATTATTTCTTGGAGAGGTTGGCACACTTCTTTAGGGCACACTCTTTTGGGTTGGTTAGACATCTTTATGACATGGCATATGGAGTAATATTTTATTATTGGCACATTCGCCTTGGGCACACTTCGTTGGAGAATATTTTATTATTTGTGGGTGGTTGAGGCTACATAACACACTTTTCTAGGGTGCACCTCTCCCAGGTGCTCTCTCATCTTTATTGCATGGATATTTCAACTACACTTTTCATCATTTGATTTTCATTGGAGAGTGCCCTCACCTCTTTGACTAAACAAATATATTATTTTATTGGAGGTGGTGTTAAATTCTCTTACCCAACACCCAATAGTTAATTCCAACAAATCCTAGCACAAAGTTACTTGCTGATTTATGAATTAAAGCACAACTCAGTGTTGAACTTTAAAATAGTAGAAGCAAAAAATCAGAAAGTCAAACACACTGCACACATGATTTCGGGTAAATACCCCTGGAAAAATCCTCACAGGAAAACCAAATTTGTGATGATTTTATTAGATAAAATTAGGGTTCCCGTCTTGGGATAATGGCCCTTCTGAGGAAATACAAATGCAACATATAGTCTAGCCTATTACCCAAGATCAGTCCTTTGATCTTGCTGGCTACTACTTCCCTTGCTTCCCCCTTGCACCCTTTCATCGGCCCTTGCTCCTGCACACCTGAATGCTCACTCACTCTTTGTGTACCATAACTGTGTGTGTGACACAAGCACATGAGCAAAGAATCCCTCACTTTAATTATTAACACATAAAGGTCATTCACTTTAATTATTAACACATAAATGTACTCCTAAGGTTTTGAGAGGTTACAAGGATTTCTTCCACATGCTAGACTCCGAGCCTATGTGAAAGTACATGTCCGATGCTAAATACATCAACATGTGGTTATGGAGGGGGTGTGTGGCATACTTGGAGGGACACACGTGTGGCTTTTTCATGTATTTACTTGGTCCTATTACTATTTTCGAGCATATCCTTGGAGGGCACACTTGAGACATTTCTTGTTATTTTGGAGATATATTTTATTATTTCCTAGAGTTTTGGCATGGTCAAAACCCTAATTCTCCCTTATCTCCTTGGATTTGTCCCGTGGAGATGGTCCACCTATTTTGGGGTTTGACTACTTCATCTTACACATTCATCCATGGAGTGGTTGCTTCGGGATTTGCACATGTGGATTGATTGCATGCATCTTGTGGACCACTTTCTATTTTTGGAGGTTGGTTTTGGAGCATTTTCCTAGGAGGAATAGTTTGTTGTTATATCTCTCATGCACCTTGGAGGGCGTAGTTTGGGAGCTCTTCTAGAAGGACCCTTGAGCACATCCTCCTAGATTGAAGAGTATTTTATTATATTTTGCATGCATCCATTCTTGTGGACCACTTTTCTATTTTTGGAGGTTGGTTATGGAGCATTCTCCTCGGAGGAATATTTTATTGTTACATATCTCACGCACCCTGGGGTGCGTACTTTGGGAGCTCGTCTAGGTGGACCGTTGAGCACATCCTCCTAGACTGAAGAGTATTTTATCATATTTTGCATGCATCCATTCTTGGAGGGCTAATTCTATGTGGACCCTTTTAGCATTTGACTTTGATGCAATGCCTATTTTTGGATGAGGGCAACCTCTCTTGAGGAAGCTAGTGTCCACATGTCTTGATATTGTCAACAATGGATCTATCATCTAACTACAATATTTTGTAATTTATTGACTTGTCATGAAGTTATCTCGAAAGATAATATGTTTTATTGTATGAGAGACTTAACTCATTCTATTTAAAGAGGAGTTTCTCTCCATTTCAAAGAGGGATTTGGCAATTAGAGGATTGTGAAGAAGGGGAAGAATGAATGAAATTGTAGGAGCTTGGAAATAATGTTGAGCTTCCCTTGTGTATCAAACCTTTGAAGATTAATGAAGCATTGAGGTATTGATCTACTTTGTTGTATTGTTATATTATGCTATTCAATTGTTGTTTACATGTTATAGAATTTTCTTGTTGTCATAGTTATGTGAAGGCTTAATAATGAATTCAATATTTGTTTAGGAATAAGCAATGTGAGGAGGTTCTCCATCTTGTTTATTTGTTGTTTTATTTCTGCACTTGTTCCCCTTTCTTCTATCAATTAAGTTGCAGATTTTTGGAAGCACATTTCAGCCATAAAGCAGCTCCTTCACATTGTATTGATGAGTGGCACCCTTAACCCTCCAAGACTTGATTTTATAGTTTATTTTCAGTAAACACTTTGTGTTAAATTGCATTAAACTAATTCCTTTTACCTTTAGTACACACTCAAGTGATGAATGCATCAAATCAGTTCTTTCATCCAAGAGGTTGAATGTGGTAAACTAATCCTTGTCAAGCTTATAGCCTACCTCAAATTAGTTGATTGTAACACACTAGTTCTTTCATTCATTCAATGTTTCATAAGTCCATTAGCCCTTAGATTGATAGGCACTAGTCTTACATCATTCCATTTCTTTGTTCCCCTCATTTCCCTTTCATTTCCTTTTCATACCCCCTTTTCCATTTCCACTACCACATACCATTACTACAACCATGTTTTATCAAGGCTTACTCTTCATTTTTCACCTTGAGCCCCTGCTCCATAGCCTTGATAATCATTTCCCTAGGGAAACCCCCCTTGAGATGGAGAAGAGCCAACCTAAAGAGAGAGAAAGAGCTACTGAGATGACAGTGAGTAGCCTTCATAAGTTGAACAAAACTAACAGTTTGGTGATTGGGACTTTACACTTTTGTGGGTGCTAGATTTTGTTGTCACAGTGACCAAACTCTCAGACAGGATGTGAAATGAAACAAAGCTCTGCCAAGAATTTATTGAGGCCTAATACTTGGGTGCACTGCTACACGATGAAGGAACTTCATAAACCCATGAAAGCTTAGTTTCCTATCTGTGCTTATGATCTAAGCATGCAGGATTGTACTTGCAATAGGCACACAGATCATTTCTTGAGCTAATAAAATAACTCTATTTCCCTCTTGTTCAAAGAATTCTTATACAGTACTTGCAATCTGCTCCAACCAATCTATGGTTTCTCAATGGAATACACTATTTACAGCAGCAGAAAACTAATCCAAAGTTAATTTTTAGCATGTTGTTCCATCAAATTGAGTATTTTAGGAAACTCAAGCTCCTTCATAGCCTTAGTTGTATTGTTAACCACTATCATCATCTCCAACAGTGACACATTTCAAATTGAAATGATCTGGATGTCCTATTGCACTTGATCGGAAATCGACTGAGATACCATTAGAAACTAAATTCTAGACCCCCTTTGATTTTGAAACTAAATAAAATCAAGATCTTGATATTGGAATCCTTGAGAAAATTATGCTTGATAAACAGAGCAATCTAGACTTAACGCCTGATTTGTACGGGGTGCAAATCGAATCATTAACAAGACCAACGACCACATTCCACTACATGATAGGATTTGTCACTTGTGCCATCTGTAGGAGACTAAGATAGAGGACCACTTCATCTTTAGGTGCCCAATATATTATGAGATATGTGGGCAATATCATTGTCTATATCGAAAATCAGCAAGGTCCCCTTCTACCTTATTTCTAATCTCCAGATTAGAGGTGTTCGACTCTTTCCAACTAAGAGGCGATCACTCAGACGATAAATATTTCAACCATATTCAGGACCAATCTGACTACACTGATTACTTCTTTTTTCCACCCTATCTTGGTGATTGGAGTTGTTAAGCATGTTATAGCACAAGTTGTAGGTTGGGCAAAGCCTGACCCAACCACAAAAGCAAGTGCTACAACTTGGAATCCTACACCCAATGTCACCTCGATGTGGGTCCAACACTTCGAGGGTGACAAGGTCACTCTAGGGAGGCGATCCTGGTGACCCTAGGCGGAATGAGATGGGGATGGATAGAGATGGAAGTGGAGCCCCTAGAGGTCAAATCTAAATGGAGTGAAATGTGGAAAGAGATGCCTTGTAAACCCAACAAGTATTGCCCGAAAGATGTAATACTTCTTTGGATGATTGTACTTGCCCGAGACACAAGAAAATCCAGCTTGCAATGATATATGCTAAGTCACCTGACACGGAAATACGAGTGTTCGACACGTGAAATTTTGACCTTGACAACAGGACACGAAGGACACGTTTATATATATATATATATATATATCTAAAAAAATTATATATATGAAAAAAATTGAAAATTACACATACAAAAATGAAATTTAGACATAAAGATTCATATTTTGTTAGAAACTAGAAGATTTACATGATACAAAACTTTAAACATGTAACATAAATGATAAATCATGATTCATTATAATTTATTATAATTTACACTGTATACATTCAACATTGTAACATCAATGATGATAAAATGACAAACATTGAAGTTTGAACACACAAGAAATTAGAACCATTAGCTGCAGCCTGCAACATTCTCATTAAGTCATCAAAATTAAAATGTATTACAATGTATAGATACTAGATAGGAATATTGAGTTAGAGTCACTAACACTATAAGTGGGAATGCAAATGTCAAATGCAAAATAGACATAGGGTAGATACTAGAAGCGACACCGTAGATGGAAGAACTATCAAGGCTCAGTAGTACTAGTCCTCCATGACATAATCATCAATATCAGTGTCCTTACCAGTGCTCTCCTCTCCATCCTCCTCTTCCTCTATATTCATTGCAATCTGTGCATTTGCTGTTGTGGAGGATGACCCCTCAAGAGGATCATCATCATCAAAAGTGATTGGCTCTAGCACCGGATCATTAAGATCCAAGTTGGCTTATGCCAACTCAACACTGTTGTCTAAACCCATATCATCAGGAAACACATCCCACATCTTTGTTTTTCCCTTCACCCACTTTTCTCTATGCTTGTAAATAAGACGGAGATTGCTGTGCACATACACCATTGTCTCTGCCCTGGATTGCTCAAGCCTGCTTTTCTTCAAACTGTACAAATTCCCATATGTGCTGCAATTCCTCTCGCAACAAGAGGATGAAGTAACCTGAGAGAGGAGCCTCATGGCTAACTGCTGTAGAAGAGGACATGTTGCCCCATGAGTTACCCACCAAGCATAGGGCTTTTTAGCCCCCTTGTCTCTGAGCACATCATAGCCTTCAAATCTCCCAGTGCCAGTGGAAAACTCTATGAAGCCCTCCTCCACCTCATCAAGGTATGCTCTATCTTGAAATATAGGCCTCCAAAAGTCAGGACACGTGT